>SBJP01000030.1:24702-39818 GCA_014805705.1 Cucumispora dikerogammari | reverse complement strand
TAAAGTAATATTCTCTTTCAGTTTTTTAGAGAAATATTCCGAAATATGCCCGAATATTCCTTTATGACTTTGAGTTGCTCTAGTAATCAGTTATATTGCTTTTTTTTAGTCAAATCTCTTTTATTATATTCAAAGAATTAAAAGATTCTGCGTCAAGTATGCAAAAATACTTCACAGGTTTATTTATACAATTAATAGCATCTTGTTTTAATGTCTTAAAATAATAGTTTCTTAATTGTCTGTGTCGTTTTCGATATATAAATTTTTATAGTTTAAATAAATTTCAACGATATTAGCTATGTGATATGGGCTCTGCTATCAAGCTGATAAAATAAACCCCTCAATATTTTGATTATTAAAATCAGTGTTTATTTCTTATTTATTATTCTGAAATTAAGTAGTTCTATTAAAAAAGTTTTTAAAATCATTAAGAGCTTTTTGTAATTAATTATATATAGTATTTCTGTCGATTTTTTTCTTAATTTTACAGTAATTATAATATAATCGGAAAGCTTAATGTATTTTCTATTGCTGAGATTTTATAAAGACTCGAAAAAGTCTTCGTTTTAAAATTTTTTTGTAATTATCTTTAAAAACTTTTATTATTATCGAAATCAGGATTTTTACTTTAGAGAAAATGTTTTGGACATAAAAAAGTTTGATTAGAAGCATGTTTTAGTTGAAGCGTGGCCGGTAGTTTGTTTTTTTTTTCGACGACCAATATTAAAACTGTAAACGTGAAAACAATTATTAATATCTACACTTAATTCACTTAAACAGCGAATCTAAGAAAGGATTTGCCAAAAAAATTTCATCTCTAACAGAAAGCTTAGGCTTTTGTTTTTTTCGCAATTTTTTTTTAAATTCGAAACAACCAGCTTTGTATCTTGCTATTTGAGCACGAGTTTTTTGTTTCAATTTAAAGCATCTTTACGAATTTTTCAACTGGTTTTTGAGCAATTTATCAGTTTATTAATTCCCAATGTCAAGCTTTTAGTTTGATCGTGGCCCGGGATAAGCGCGACCTATGTTAGTAGAGACTGACTAGATTTCGAATCAAAAATTCAGTTTAGTTATGCTGTGATTACGCAAGTCTTTTTAAAATATAGGATAAATTAATTAAGAACTGAACTAAGATTTTTCACGTGTATTATATGCAAAACATAGATATAGGATTCGACTTTAAGTTTTGAAAAAAAAGACGTTGTTAGAAACATTGTTAATATTTCTGCAATTTTACTGTTGCTTGTTAGTGCTCCCTGGTCCTAAAACTTTGAATTTTTAGCAGCTCTTTGACTAAAATTAAAAAAACTCTGATTAATTTCTGAAAAATATTTTTGAGAGCTAGTTCAAAAACACTAATAATAATAAAAAAACAAACAAGAACTGTTTTGTTAAATTGATAACACGCTAGTATAAGAATTCTCGCTTTTATTACGCATTAAATCGAAGATAATGAGACATGCTGAACAAATATATAAGCACAATGTGTAATAACTGAACAAAATTTTCATGTGATCATCTAAATGTTTTATCAACAACCAAATACATCTTTTCTTTTATATATGAAAGAGTCGTAAAAAAAATATTATAAACTGAATATCATTTTCAACACAGAATCAAGCTGAGTTTGGTTTTGGTCAATTGTATTTCGCAAAATAAAAAAAGGTCCGTGTGCTATAATTGTAAAAGCTAAAACTTGTTTTGTTTTTGTAAAGCCTAGTGCTGTATAGTGTTATAATTTTAAATTTAACGAGGAAATTTTATCTAATTCTTTGATGGGTGCTCATAAATAAGTCGGTGGGCGTCGTTTTTGTTTCGATACTTTTTTTTATTTGTTTATCACTATTGGTTTTTTAAAAACATTTTCAACTTGCTCACATGAATGTTTATTTAGAGATATGTTTGTGTTTTTGATGTCAGATATAATATAGGCTTTGCTTTTTTTGTTTGAACAACAATATTTATTTTATTTTTTTTATTAGCTAAGGTATATGTGTAACCACTAAAACTCATAAACTGTCTATCTCTTTTTGTTTTGCTGTGTTTAATGTTTTTTTTATTTTTTAGCTTAACTTTTTAAACATAGTTTTTTGTCAAGATTTATCTGTGGAAAGTTATATTAAGTTTTAGAGAAACCAATAAAAACAGACTTTTTTCCAAAACAAAATCAAAAAACACTACGTCCGTTTTATATTGATAAAAAAGGGGTTTTAAAGCATTATTTTAATTACAACAAGGTAGAAAAAAAGTTGATTTTGTCCTATATCACTGTAAAAAAAGTTTTAAATAACTTATTGAAAAACTTCTTGTAATAAAAATAAAAAAACAGTGAGAGATGTTTATTATTTTGTTGTTATAAGATTTACATTATAAAAAAATATGCTTATTTACGAATGATACTAACAAGTATCAATAAAGAAGCTAAGCAAGAATATAATATCTATTATTGTTATTAAATGCTATTTTCAGTGTTATAAAGAATATAGTTACGAATACGAAAAAAAAAATGTTTTAAGGTATTTTTGTGAGCATAGCAGTGAAAAAAAAACATGTTTAAGCAAAAATGAGATTCAAAAGAAAAAATTTAGAAAAACATTTAATCGGCAGGAGAATTCTCTAGAAAAACAAAAAAATTTTCAAAACTTTCGCCAACTCAAAAAAGTTCAGCCTTAAACAATTATTGAAGAATAAATGAAAGAGAATACTTTAATACTGACTAATTGTTGCTGATGATATCTTAATGCTGATAATATCGAGCTTTTACGCGAAAAGATAAAGCACTCGCGGAACTTTATAAACACAAATTATAGATCTATTCTCACTCAAAACATAAGCGTATGTAGAAATATATAAAGAAATACTTTAAAATTCGAAGTAAAAATTTAAAAACCTAACTGAAGGGTTAAACATTTTAAAATTTCAAAAAAACTTATAAAAAATTTTGTCGATAAATTTAATATTTAGCAACTCTAAAAATGTCTTTTTAAATAAAAAATCATATGTTTTGATATAACTTTCAGGTCTTTCTTTAATTCCAAAAAATCAACTGTTGTTTAGTTTTTAATATTTAAAACATATCTTTTTTATTTATTTATACGCATCGAAAAAATAAACTTTACACTCTTGCCAAAAAGCGTTTTTTTTGCGGTCGATGAGGGAACGGTATACGTTGCTTGTACTTGAGGTAGTGTTTTTTGACAAAAAAAATGACATTTGTCTTAGTATATTTTAGTTGAGGCCCGACACGTAGAATTATCTAAAAGCAACAAAATTTTTTTTCTTTATGCAAGCTCAAAATTTAATTAGTAATTATATTAAGAAAAAAATACCTGTCATTCTAGTTTTTTGCTGCTTGTATATACTATATTTTCTAAAAGGTTATATTGTCTATTCATTTATGTTTAGTTCTTACAACTATAAGAGATTTAATTTTATAACAGCATTCTTACAGCACAGTAATAAAGTTTTTCTTTCTTTTTGTTGTTTTCCTAATATTTTTTTTTGTCGATATAGTCATTTTCTTTCAAGACATTTATAGAATAATGATGTTTTATTACAATTATATATATCTTCGCTTTTATACTTCAAAAATTTTCTCTCAAGCTTTTCATAATGTTTTAAAAGTTCGGCAACTGAAACAAGTTTTTTTTCATTACATATTGCTGTAAATATATTTTGCGTGTTTTTATATGCTTGTTTTCACGTATAGAATCATTTTAAATAGAATATTTTGTAATTTATGGTCAGATATAAACTCTTTTGCTGTAATATATAAATTAACACTGTGAGTTTAAATTTTATTTTACTAAAAAACAGATCAAAAGTGATTGTTCTAAACAAACTACTTTTATATGATTTTAGTTTTTTAATCATCTTTTTTTGAATTTAATTCAGTTATAGGGATTTTTTTTGCAATATTTTATATAAATAGCCAATTGAAATCTTAAGTTTTTTTTTTAAATATTCAAGTCTACATCGACTGTTTTGCTTTTGATATATAATTAAAATGTTTTTTTTTGCTTCAGTGTGTAGAATATTTCAAACCTCGCGTTTTTGTTTTCTGTTTTGTCGGACGTTGAAAGTGAACTGCGTTAGGATCACAATTGTAGACAACTTTGTTTGTTTTTGACTTTTTTTGTTCTTTATTGTGTGTTTATAAAAAACCAATGTTATATTTGATATTTTTTTATTTTATAAAAACAAGTAATACTATGCTTTTTAAATGTTATAAAATTAAAACGCTATTCAAAAGTAGTTTAATATAGTAAAAATAAAGACACAATATACTATATAATGTTTTTGATAATATATTTTTACTAATCTGATTCGCTTTTTTGTCTTTTAAATTAAGCAACAAAAAAATATCCATAAAATTACACTTTCGATAAAGAATTTGTTAAATCTATAAAAACAAATAAAAAGATATATGTTATTTATATTTTTCGTTAAAAAAAAATTGACTGTATAAATTTTGTCTCAATAAATTTAAATTTTGAATACATAAATATAAATTGAAAAAAAATGAAATATAAAGAAACTGTTTTAATATTATTTATGTTTAATTTTATGTTTGTTGAGTCGATTTCGTAATTAAATTAAACGATTGTTTTTTTTTAATTTATATTTACGTACTTAAATTATATCTATGAAAAACCAAATTTATATTTATGAAACCGAAACTTATATTTATGAAATACATGTATTAAAACTTTACATATTTCTAAAGCGTTTTGTTTTCAGTCTTAAACGTATATCATTTTTAGCTATTAGTACTTATCAATGTTGAACATAAAAAAACGATAATTAGATTGAAAAAATTTTTTTTAAAAATAAATCGTATAAAATTAAGATCATGTTATATTCTATTAGCAACTTTCCGTTTATAACTTGCACAACAAAAGACTTTTCCATAACTAAAGAACCAACATTCAAAACAACATTATGTAAAACAAACTCCAACGATGCCGGCAGTGTGCTTTTACAATTTGAGTTCGAACTTAATAAAAATCTCTTACAAGACACCAGTAGATCACACATATTGATTAAACAATTCGAGTTGAACCAAGAAGCTTCAAATTTTGATTTTCAAACAGATCATTTACATTGCATTAAAGTGTTAAAAAACACAATATCTCCTTATAATGTTCAAGGGGAGTTTAAAATGAAGGTTTTATCAACTATGTTTTCAGTTGAAGAACATAAATCTACAACACGTTATAAAGCATATTTGAAATCAACTAACTCTGCGGTTATTACGACAAAAGACGAACTTAAAAAAGAAATCACAAAATTTAGAAAAGTGTTAGGCATAGATGGTGATAAAATAAAAAGAACAGTATTTAAATTTAGTATTATATTTTCTATGGGTGAACCAGAATCTCTTGATTACGATTTCGAAAATACCGAGGAGTTAAATGTTGAGACAGGGTTTTTCAGGTTCGAAGTTGAAGATGATACGTTAACAGTAAGAACGTTAAAGCTTGAGTAATCACGTGACCGCTAAAGCTTATATTAATAAACAGCTTCTTTTTTCCGAAATTTTTCAATTTTTCTCTAATATAAAAAACATAACCATAAGAAAAGCTATATACTCGAATAAAACATTTACACTTCGTAAACTTAGAATTACGAACAACTCTGGCCAATAATCAACCTTAATAGAGAGGTTATAAACATGTTTCATTGATAGATGTTGGGAATGTGTTTATTAGAATAACGCTGTTTGGTCCAAAGATAGCTTTTCCGATTAGTTTATCTAATATATTTTTATCAGCAAATTAAAATACTATGTTTTTTCAAATTATGCATTGTATATCAGCTTTTGTGTTTTAGCAATCAGTATATTAGTCTAATAAACTACACATCTTATTTTCTGAAAAAATTATTATGTTATTAAACCCTTTAGCACCCATACACTCGCCGCTCATCACTATAATGTTGATTAAGGATTTTTTTGTTATAATTTAAGTAAGCAAAAATATCTAAGTAAAAACCAATCAAAAAACTTTTTTAATATTAACTAATGAACAATTGCTCTTTTTTTATCGCTATTGCGAGGAAAGAAGAAAAATTTAATGATAACAAAGTTGTTTATTTTCAAAAGTCTATTTTTTTATTAAACACGGTGGTTGGTTTGTTTTCAGATACATAAACGACATTAATACACGCATTTACGCTATTTTTGAAAAAGAAATTAAAGAAATACTATATAATATTTTTGTTTTTAACTTAACTCTCTATATTAATTGACACACGCCAAACACCCCCCCCTTGCCAACCCTCCCCACACTATAATTTTATTATAGTATTTTTATTATAATTTTACTAATATTTATTTTTTCGTTTCGTTCGTTTTCGTTTTCGTTTTTCGTCTCGTTATTTGTAGAGTATATTTAGTAACATTATAGTTACGTAGTCGAGCTGTATCATATATAGTAGTAATCTATAGGGCAGCTACTTGATTCCGAGTAGGTGTCTTTTTTTTTTATTTAATATAGTTAATTCTTTAAGTAGATGAGAAGTGGGGGAAGTGTTTGGCGTGTAACATTAATTAAAATATAATGTATTTATTTTTAATCAACATTATAGTATAGTGAAATATCTATAAGTGTCACATTTTTTATATAAAAAATATATTTGCATATTTAGCTTAAGACAAATATATTTTAAATTAAATATGCCCGAGTAAAGGATTTAATTTTTTTTCACGAAAAGACGACATATATTAAAAAGTTAATATAAGTTTGAAAAAACTCAAATTAAAAAATCATTATATCTTTTATATAATATAAAGTAAGATAAAATAAAGGATTAATTTGAAATATAGGCTAAATGCGATTATAGCTCCCTCTTTTTCTGCTTTAAAGCATAAAAATATATAGTGAAAGATGTTTAATAAATAACAATAATTATAAAAAAGTGGTCGAAAGTTTGTGAAAAATATCTTTTGTTAGACGTTTAAATTTAAACTGGTTTACCAAGTTTTTTAATGTACCATTTTGTTTATTGGGTTGTTTTTTATGTATCTTTTAAGTCTTACCAACAACGATTCGAAAGTTTGAGTGTGTTTTTTGGGGTAATTGGGTACACAAAATGTTTACTATGGTTTATTTTTCAGGTGTTTGAAAAAAACCTTGACAAGGCCGCCATAACCCTTCCATTCATCTGTAACTATAGTTGTTTTGAGACAGACGTTTTTTAAAAAAATCGTGTAGTATTCTAGAGTTTCGTTCGCTTACTAACTCGGAAAAAATTTTTTTGTGGATCCGGCAAATACCTCCGACACACCAAACCGTTTCAGGTATTCTCCCTACATTTCCCTTTCGTTTTGTTAATTTCGTTTCGTCAACTTCAATTAAACAATTTCGGCCCCCAATTTTAGTCTTTTTTTTTCACACAAATTCAAACGTAAAATTTTTAAAACAGTATTGAACCATATTTTCTGACTTATAATTCGTGTTTTATTTCTTTTATTGGGGTATCTCTTGACCACATGTAAAGTATCAAATTTATTTTCTTTAAAATTAAATGAAACCTTCGAAAATAGACCCTTTTCGAATACTAATTTCTTTTTGCGCACATTTTTTAGATAAACAACGGTACCGTAAACCATCCCTAGTTTTTAACTCCCCTAAAACCATCATCTTTCTACAAAACCTTTTTCCTGCGATAAGACCAATTTTAACGCATAAATTGAAATATCCGACCACCGAAATGCATTTATCTTCAACTTTCTTTCTCGTCTACATGGGGTGTTTTTTTTAGAGCAAAAAAGGGGGGGCTATAACCGCATTTAGCCGAATTATATTATAAATGTTTATAAATATCTCATTATAACTTAATTAAGCAAAACTTTATTATAATCTAATGAAATAAACCACCATTATACTTTAATGAAATAAACCACCATTATACTTTAATGAAATAAACCACCATTATACTTTAATGAAATAAACCACCATTATACTTTAATGAAATAAACCAAAATTATACTTTAATGAAATAAACCACCATTATACTTTAATGAAATAAATCACCATTATACTTTAATGAAATAAACCACCATTATACTTTAATGAAATAAACCACCATTATACTTTAATGAAATAAACCAAAATTATAATTTAATTAAGTAAATCAGATTATAAATTTAGCAAGTAAAATTTTATTATAATTTAAAGCGTGAAAAATATTTAAGTAAGAGATATAATATTATATAGTAAATTTTTAATTTTTGATTATTTATCCTGAGTTTTTTAGTGCCAAGAAAAGTATTTCAGAAAAATATAACACATAAAACACAAAAATACAAAATATTAAAAAACTATATGCATATATGAGCTACAATATAAAAATTTTAAAATTATATAGCTCATATAAACCTGTGAGATGAGCACAAAAAACCTCGTTTTAATTGGTTTGTTCATACGAAAAAAATAAAACAAAACACAAGAAACGTTCAATTAATAACAATTCCTATAACACAATCAGAGTCGTGCAGCGTTTTTTTTGGGACCGATGGTACAACTTTGACAAAATACAAATAAAGGCGATTCATTTAAGAGAAAAAAATGTTTTTTTTAATCATTTTTTTCTTGAATAATTCTTGCCAATTGAATTTTAGTAAAAGTGAGATAAGTGTTTGAAGTCTATATTATATAATATACAAAAAAATTATTTAAGTTTTTAATTTGTGTCGTTTTAAAGATTATATAATTTTTTTAAGCTTTGTCGTTTTTTGAGAAAATCTCTTTTTGTTGTTTTAACGACGAATTATAACATAATTTTTAAAAAACAGTTTTTATAGAAAATTCGACTTAAATAAGTATTTTTTTTTATAGACAAAAAATTTTAGATTTTTATAAACAGTGTTTTTTATATTATCAAATCAGTGTTCAGAAGATATTTTATTCTTAAGATTTAATTTTTTAAAAGAGAAGCTTGTAAAAAACTGTTCCCAACATATAGTTCGAAAACTAAAAAGTTTATGATAGTTAATTTCCAGCATTAAATTATTGAAATTAAATAAAAAAGAGCTGTTGATTTGTATAAATTCAGTTTTATTTGATTAAAGAATTTCTTAATCAAAGCATAGTGCTATTTACGAATAGTTGAATTATATAATCTTAAAGAAATAAAACGCAATTGAAAGTCGATTATTCTACATTTAAATTGTTTTTTTTGATTTTACAAAAAAATTGAAATAAAATTTTTAAAAAATAGACGATAGTGGTTGTGCAGTTAAGTGGCTGAGAGTGATTTAATAAACAGAATATTTGAAAGGGAAGCCCGTTATTGTTTCGTTGGCAAAGTGCGTATGTCCCATAAGAAGTTTTTTTCTGAGTTAACGGGAATAAGTAAGAAAAAAAACTTTCATAATATTTTCAACAAACATGTAAAAATTAGTTATAGTTTGATATACAATCTTGTTTAAGATAAAATATTGCGCTGACAAGATTTTCTCGTGGGTTATAACTTTTGGCTGAAAAAAATTTTAATCAAAAAAAACGTTCTATACAAAAGCAAACGATATAATTTACATTGGGGAAACTAAAAAAACACAAGAATATAATCAACAACTAAAAAAACCTAAATACCGCATTTCCGGGTAAAAACAATATAAAAAAACATGTTTTTCTTAAATTTTTAAACATCTTTTCAAACCAATATTGCTTTATTAAATCTATTTATGCTATTTATTCTTCGATTTAAAAAAAAGTTGTAAGAAAAAAAGACTATTTATATCTATAATTTATATTCATACTTAAAAACAAACACATATTTTTGAAACTAAAAATATAAGAAACCCTCCCTTTAAATAATGTGTATATGTTTTTTTTCATATTTAGAATAGAATAAAACAATTTTTGTATCCAAAACATATTTAATAAATATAACAATCTTTTCATTTTTGATATACAGTATGTTAGAAAAACTAGACAAGACTTTAAAAAGACTTGCGTGCAAATACGTAAACTAAACACAAGCTTAGCTTGGACAAAAACAGGTTATTTTTTTATGATCTAAATAAAATTGCGACTTTAAAACCTGTTATTTTGAGTTTTTAAGGTAATCAATAAGTTTGATAAATCCAATGTGAAAAAAAATAAACAATATCATTTTAATAATCGACGTGGCTTTCTTTAGAATTAATTACTAAAAAAACATCGTTCTTTCATTGAATATACGATTTTTTCAATAATATTTGCTAATATAGTGGCCCAGGACTTTATAATCAATTCTTTAAAAGGGTTTTTAGAAGACACGTTTTACCCGAAATTTTTTTTAATATAAGCCCGGGCGGCTCAATTTAGTTTTAATCAGTTGATTGAGACGACTAGTGCAATACTTCGATATTTTTCTGTCGTAAAACTATTTACACACTTGAGATTGTGCTTCGGGTCGTTATCTTAATGAAACACAAAACCGCGAAGTTCTGATCGCTGAAAACTCTTTTTTAGATTATTCGATAAGCTGTAAATATGTTGTTTTTTGGACACTGTGTCTTCAATAAACGCAATATTTATTACTCTTTGAAAAAAATTACCCACACACTATCACGTTTCAGCTTCGATACTTTGTGATATTATTTTTATATTTATAAGGGAAGCGTTCTTCACGGATCATCAACAACAAAGATTACCATTCTTCTTTCTATGAAAAAACTTATATTATTACTTAAAATTTACCTGTTCACATAATGTGTGGACCTAAAGATGATTCTCGAGCGATTTTCAACGTATTTTTTTTTGTAAGCTTTAGTTTTAAGCATATTCAAGAAAAGTACGGTTGGACTAATTTAGATGTTACCAAATTTTTTGTATCGCTTTCGAGAAAACATGTCTTTTTAGTTTATGTGTGATTTTACGTGTGCACTTATTTTGAACAAATTATTTAATATTCTTTGAATATCATTCAAAATGGCGTAAGAGGGCATATAGAAACTTTTCAATCTAACCTTGCGATTTACAAATTTTATTTATTAAAATTGAATACATTATAATGTATATCTGATTTAGCTATCTTTGTTTTGTTTTCGATATTTCTTTTTCAGTTAAGTCTTATTTTTTATCAAACTAAATTATATGTAGCTTACTCTAGAGTATGGGTGATATTGTTTACACTTTTTCACAAGAAATTATACTTATAAGATTTTTTACGCTAAATTTAACTAAATTTTTTCCTACGTAGTTTTTTTTCCCACATTATTTTTTTTAAGTTTAACAATTAACTAAAAAATTAACTTTACTCATTTTGAAAAATTAAATAACTTAATTTATTAGAAAAAGAGTAACTAAATCTAAATTAAACATTTTTTTCTTTAAACACTGTCACGAAAAACGCTTTTATGTTCTACCCAGTTTTTTTCAACATGTTGTATATAAAATAGCGAAAAAAACCTAGACGTATTGTACACAACACTTTTCGAATAATTGACGAAAAAAAATGATATTTAACACAAAATTGTCAAGCCTGAAATCAAATTTTTAGCTGTAAATAAATACAGACTGTAAAAAATAGAACCTTGAGATTCAGTGTTTTTATTCTCATATTCAAAAAAAAGTGCTTTTTTTTAATAAAATTATTATTTCAAAAAATATTAAATATAAAAAATATACAGTAAATGTTTGATATTGCGAACAAAAGAAACAAAAAAATGAAAGTGCTCGCAATTAAAGAATTTCAAACATAAATATACCTTAAAGCTGTCTTTTCAATAAATAATCTTTTATATTAATATTTTTTTTTGTTTCTTAATCAGGATTTTTTTTAATATCAACAATTTTCTTTAACTTTAAGGTAAAGTGACATTAAAATATGTTCCAACAAGCTGAAGTGCTTGTTTATTCTCAAGGAGTGTGATTTCATTCTTTTCAGAAAACAAAGGTTTTTTAATTTCAACACTTTGTTGATCGTTAAGATATTGTATTTGGTATTTATGATTAAATTTATATCTTTTTGAAAGTCGTCGTTATTTATTGAATTAAACGCATTCAATTTACAAGTATCAGTTTCAGGATAGTTTTGATTCTCGTTACATAATTCTTTTCCATGATGTTGTTTAATAATTTTTTTAAGCAATTGATAATAGTATCAAGCGTTATTTTATCTCAGTCTAAATTTATAAAATTTAATACATCATATAATGTTAAATTTTTTAAGCACGTTTGCATATTTGTACATTCATTATCAAAGAAGTTCTTGAACAAAGTAGTGTAGCTGACTTCTGTTTTATAAAGATTTTTTAAAGCCTTTAATTCTTCACGGATCTAAATGATGCACTAAATATGTGAGTTCGGCGAAAAAAACAGTAACTGGACATTAGAATATTCGATACCTACAGTATGAACTAAAGCGTTGTCGAAAAACAACAGTGTTTTGCAGATTTAAATTTTAAATCTCTTATTTTTATTATTCAAACAGATTTTAAACAAATACGAGTTTATCTAAGCACGTTTATTACTAATATATTTTAGTCCTAGATTATTTATGTTTTTATCTTTAAAACATCGTGGGGTTTTATCTTTAAAGCATCGTGGGGTTTTTTGAACCGTCCTATAACTAATGGATTTAACTTTTCTCTTTTTAAAAACACACAGAATAATACAATAATCTCTCTTTTGAAAAGTTATCACGCCAGGTCGTTATCAAAAAAAAACAATTGCCGTCCTGGCACTCTGACGCAAGAATAGACAAGTTTCATCGCAATTAAAAACGTCTTTTTCTTCATAATTTTTTAAAATTTCAAAAATTTCTTTACAGAAGCTTTTGAGCTTTTCTAAATCTGATAATTCGCTTAATCACATATTTTATTTATTTTATAAGGGTTCCTCTTTATAAAGTTGCTTATGTAATCACCAGACGCCATAAAACTGTCGAGTTGAAGTTTCTCTGCTATTTTTAGTGCAGCAATCTTAAAGTTTTTTCTAAAAATTATTTTGTTTTGTTTTCTTTTTTTTTCACGAACTATTCATATAGAAATAGTTCAAAAAAAATTTAGTTTTTACAAGTTTCTTCTGTCTTGAAAATTTTGATTTTGTTTTAAAATCTGACAAATCATTTATAGTCGAATATTTTTTTCTTTTCTAAGAATAATGTTAGTTGCAGATATTGATATTTTAAATTTATATGCTATTTCTCACTGTGTGAATCGTTTGTTTTTGTTTTGATATATTAAAATCTCTACGAATTGATTCAAAAAATTGAGTTTTTCTTTTTTCTTTTTTTCTGTGCTAATAAAAATTGATTTTTTTATGTTTGTTTTTTTTGTTTTTTCCAACTTAAAAAAATCATTGGAATAATATAACTGTTTTAATATTATTAATTAAAAAATTCTTGTTCGCAATTGAAAATGTATACAATTAAAATTTTGATTTTCTATATATATATTTGTCATATTAAAACAAAAAACTAATATATATTTTTATTTTTATGTTCAAAATATAATTTGTTCGCAATATAGTGTGTTCGCAATGTCGGACATTTACTATATTTTCACTAGAGTTTAACAAACAAATTTAACAATTATAGTACCTTAAAATGTTGACAATACTTTTCCTACCTATACTTTTAATGTATTTCTTAAAGCCTATAAATGACAGTTTTAAGCAAAAAAAATTTTTTTATATTTAAAAAATGTTGCTAGAATGTAATTTTTTTTAAATAAAACTTTAAAAATTATATGTCTATACATTTAAATAAAGATTTGTGTGCAAGTTTTTCATAAAAATTTTTACTTATGAGCTTGCAAAGAATCTTTATAAAGGTGTATATAACTGCAAAACAGTGTGTTTTAAGCACTTATATAAACACTTATCTTGTGTATATCTAGCTATCACTATACATAAAATTCTCTATATATCAAATAGAGTTTAAGTTGAACCCTTTTCATTTAAAACAGAATGAAGAACCATTTTAATTAAAAATATATATAGAAAACAAAATAATTTTATTAAAAATATTTTGAGTACAAAAAAAAAGAAAATATATAAGTTTTTATTTTATATTTTTTCAAATAAACATAAATTTATAAAATTAAAATAAAAAAAATCTAGTTGAAACTGCAATTAGTATATACAAAAAAGTGTATATATGTATAATATAAATAAATAAGATTGTTTCTGTATATACGATTTTTGTATATAAACAAATTCGTCATTTTTGAAAAAAAAGTATTTTGCAAATGAGAAAAGAAAAACGAAAATGTAAAACAAACTTATATTTAAATTTAATTCAAATTCGTTTTGTATTTTGTATTTTTTTAGTAATACAAAATATTTAGTTTTATTTATAACATTTATCAGTCTATAGCGAAATTTTCTTTTTCAATTTTAACAATTATTTTT
Organism: Cucumispora dikerogammari; assembly: GCA_014805705.1. NCBI lineage: Eukaryota > Fungi > Microsporidia > Cucumispora > Cucumispora dikerogammari. The sequence goes on along the minus strand of SBJP01000030.1, from coordinate 25,470 downwards.
TATTGGCAAAGTCTTAATTAAATTATTTATTTTAAAACCAAACACACAGTTTTAGTTAAAACAGAAGTTATTTTCCATAATTAATTATGAGTTAACTAATGGTGTTTTTCGATACAATATAAAAAATAGAATAAAAAGTTTTCTCTGAAAACTCAACGAGAAATCACAAATCTTTGAAAAATATTTAAATGAGATTTTGCTATTGAAAATAAAATGTTGCTATTATAAAAGAAAGTGTCGTTATTTCTTGGGAGAGAGCATATTATTCAACATGACACGCGTCTAATAAACGATTCTCGTCTTCTATCGCGTTCTATTTCTCTTAATTCAAAAAAAACATTATAAATTTGTGGCTGTTATTGCTTTCATTTTTAAATATATAAAGATGAATACAAACCATTTTCTAAAAAATATTGAAAATGATAAAAATGTTGTTTAATATTAATTGAAATTTTGTAAAACTATTGACAAAAATATGAAAAAAAAACAAGATAATGCCAATTCAGACCTCCAGCACTTAAAATATTATTAATAAAAAAGATATGAAAAAAATTTTCTCATGTCGGTCTATAAACATATATTTTTGAAACATGTTCCCATGTTATCTTTTATCACAAACATTTCAAAAAGTTCTTGCAATTCTATATTATATGATATAACTCAAGATCTTACACTTACAACAACGCTGTGGTCCCCAATAGCACTAAAATAGGAGGAGTGTCTTTGGAGTTTAGCTTCAAAGTTTTTGGATATTTGGATGGGCAGATA
>SBJP01000030.1:17202-22202 GCA_014805705.1 Cucumispora dikerogammari | reverse complement strand
TATTTTTTTAATAGAATGAAGCAATGGAAAGCAAACTGCGACCGGGGTTTCGAATATCTCCCGTAATTACTCAGTTTGACTATCAATAAAACGCATAATCTTATAATTTATATGATAAAATGACGAAATAAAAAAATATTGTTTATTGCAGCCTCTTACCCAATTAAATTTTGTTTGTGATCCAGATGTATAAGGAGCTTGCTCTCTCCGGAATACGGTGTTTATACATTTAATAACGCGAAGAATCTATTTAATATTTTTTGTTTTTTTTTGTTAAAGTCTATTGAAATCGTTTTAGCGCGCGTGTCGATGATATTTCAATAGACATTTAAACAAATTGACAAGGGTTGTAGAATTGATAATATTTGACTAAGGTATAGCTTGTTATTTATGCTTTTTATTATATATCTAAGTAAAAAAAACGGTTTTGATAATTTTGTCGTAATAATGTTGTTTTTTGTGCGAGATCGTATTATGTTTGCACTAAAAACGAACAGTTTTATGTCTTTTTTCGTGTTTTAAGTCGTCTTTTATAGTTACTGTTCGCATATACTTTATTTGAAAAAAACATATTTTTCACTATACGTCAGTTTTTTTTATTAAAAGCCACCCTTCTGATACGCGTTCAAGATCGTTCATATAAAAAAGACTTTTATTATTAGCTTAAATTAGAAATATTTAGTAAAGCTAGTTAGAAAAAACGTCATGTAAGTTCTATTATAATAATAACCACTGTTGAGCTATTTATTTATAGACACAAAAAAATTACTTTTTATATGAGTTAAATTAAAAAGATAATTAGAAAATATATGTATAACTCAGAAAGCTGTTTTTATATATTATTTTATAATAGCTTAATGTTTCGTTTTTTATTTTTAATTTTATAGTCGTCAATAAAATGGGTTTATTTTATAAACTATATTTTTTTTTTGTTTTTTTTAAAACAGTAAAAAAAAAATAAACTTAATTTACTTTCAAATAAAAAAATGTTGATAATAGAAAGATAGTTAATCTAATTTGAAATTGAAAAAACAAGGCTGTATTATTGAAGTATTAAATAACGAAAAAATCTCAACAACCTAACACTGTTTGTTTTAAATAAAGTTCTCCCCTTAGTTACTTTGTTCTCATATAATGCATGTAAGATATAAAACACAGAATATCACTTAATATCGATTAATACAGTGTTTAGGTGAACGGGCGTGGGTTTTTGTGTCGTTTATCTTATTAAAGCTCATGATATATTTATGCACTGTTTTACGTTTTAGATTCGTCGTTAAATATTTTATAAAATACATTCCCAGATCTTTTAATTTTATTTGATTAAATCTAAATTTTCACTTAAATACTCTTTATTTAACTGTATAAATATTATCAGAATCCCTTCTATAGCAAAGTTTTTTATAAACAGGCTTTTTGCTTATTGGCCATATAGTGTACTTAGTTTACTGAAACAAAAAAAAAGCAACAAATAAACGACAATTAAAAATAAAGTTTTTACTTTCTCTTTATAACCTGACCAACCCTAGACACATAATTTGTTTCAATACATTTGAATAAGAGTAAATAAATAAACTGCTAGTTCTCAGTCATTAAAAGTAGCAGACTCAAAATTAAAAATAATTATTTTTGGTTTCATAAAAGCATTTTATTTCTCATGATTTCAAAATTTTATCATAAGTTTATGTTTATTTTTTAATCATTAAACCGAATATTAATGAGACGACTTGCCTCTTATTTTACACTAGACTGTAATATTTGTGTGAATGGTTTTAGGACAATTTTAAATGTCCTAACACATACTATTCTATCAGTATACGAGACTGAATAAGACAGTATTCTGCTTAAATATCAAAAAAGCTGTTTCGACACTAATTCACTATCGTATGCAAAGTTTATATTGTTTTTGTCTATCAATTGTTTTATCATACATGTCATAATTATCGATTCTGGTAAAATTTCATTCCTGTCTATATCGAGTCATTTCATCGATATAATTCTTGAAAGAAGAAACTATAGTCGAGTTAACACCCGTCTTTACAAGCGAAAAAGTGTTGTTTTTCTTAGCGACTAGCTTGTTTATATTGTCCGCTCTTTCTTTTTTTTATTAGCGTTTTGTAAATGTCTTATTTCACTGAAAAACTTTATGGTCAAAAATAAAAACAAGATTATAATACAAATCAGTGTATAATAAACAATATGTACAATTTATTGTTGTTTTCTAATAACATCGATATTATTTCTAGAATTTTTTTATTTTTTTAAAATCATTTATTAAGTCTTCAAACGAAAACACTACTTTTCTTCGAACACGCTTTTGAACTTTTTTTTAAGTTTTAATTATCTTTCATGCTTTCACAGATAATTAACTGCGATTTTATCGCTAAGATTATCGAATAAAAACTGTATGTTTTATTATTTATTTTATCAATACTATAATAAAATGTTGTTCGATCTATCATTTTTATAAAAGATCTGCTTTAAATAAAATAAAAAAATTTCAAATTCAGGCCTGATTTATGCACAACGACGTTCATTTTAGAAGAAAGTTTTTATATATTATACTTGAAAAAAAATGTTATGTTTTTTTCAGAGTGTTGATTTTATTATACTTTACTCTTATTGCCGTCAAAATTTTTTTGACTCTATCGACGCAAACGATAATATCTATCAAAATATAAGCTCTACAAATCAACATAGCTAATATTAGAATTTAAAAAAACAAAAATTTTGTACTGACACTCACTCTTTGTTTTATTTATAAAAAAAAGTAAGATAAAAAATTGAAAATACGAACTTTCTCTAAGAGACTTATTTAAAAGTTGAAAAGAGAAGCTAATATAGAAATAACGACTTGACGCTAACTCGTTCGCGTATAGCTAGGTCAAACTTATCGAATGAGTTGAAAACGTTAGAACGTCAAAAAAATTACATATTGAGCACCCTTTCATTACAAACACATTAAGCAATGTTACATTTAAAATAATTGATTTGGAATACTAAAGACCAATTAAGAAAAAATAAAATAAAAAAACACAAAAAAAACAATAAACTTTTTATTAGGCCTTTAGTCGAAAAGAATAAAAACTATGCGATTAAAACATCCCCTTGAATATAAGTTAAAAAAAAGCTTGCAAATTTGTTTTATAAAAAAATTGATATCCCAAAAGAATATATAATCGTTAAGTGGCCTTTACTTCTTACACTGCAACAGAAAACAAATACGAGTGGTTTTATCTTTCAGCAGTAAATGTTTGTATTACTATCAGTTTTTCTTTTTTTAAAAAAAATTGAATTTAATTTCTTTTTGTTTTCTTATGTGGGATTCGAAAAAGTATATTTGTTATTTTGCACATGTTGTTTTATTAAATATTTCAGTGTGTTTAGACCTATCGATAGACTAATATAGATAATATGAAAATGAAAAAAAAACGTTGTTTTAAAAGTTGAAAAAAGCTGTAACTATTGCAAGAAAAATTAAGTATAAAAGCGATAACGAAATAAACTGGAATTTATATTCATTCAGTAACGACTTTAAAACAATACTTTCGTAATTCATGAAAACGTAAATGTTAATGACGCTTGTGAACTTTGGTTTGACATAGTCTAGCTTTTTAAAATAAAAAAACAATAATTTAAATTTTTATTTAAGAGTCCATTGTTTGAGAAACTCTAATCTTTTTAAAACCTTTATTTAAGCTTTCTCATATATATATATACAGCCTGCAGATTCTTAATTTGTTCATTAACGTTGCTGGCTTTAAATACGATTAACATGTAATAAAAAAGATGTTTGTTGATAAAAATTTGTAGAAAACAGGTTTTTTTATTAAATAAAATGAGTAGAGCTGTAATAAAATTACTTAAAAACTTAGTTGCTTTGAATATCCTAGTAATTATGAAATGAGGTTTCAGTTTTTTTATAGCAAATATAATTTAAGTTATATTAGAGAGTCAGTTTGCCTAAAAACGCTTTTTATCAAATTTTCTTATTATTGACAAAAAAAATTTTTTAAAAACTTTTGCAAAACTTGTTCGTACTTAAAATCAAAAATAAACATGTTCGGTTGATACTTAGCTGAGTGTTATACTTGCATAAGATCTAATTAAACAAAAAGAAGAATACAAAACAAACAACATAAGTCATAGTAATACTGACGAAAAAAAAAAACAGTAAAAAGTTTCTTCTCTTGTTCTTTTATTAACGTCACTGTAGCTGTTCGTTTAGGCACTGTAAATACTTAAAAAACATTAACGTTATAGGAAGATTTATAATTTTATTCATTGAATACGATAAACACTCTCTACTGTAGAGACTTTCGTCACAGATATTTGACAGTGTTACAATCAAGCGTTGGAACAAAATTTTTTTCAAACAACAATTTATAACCTTAATTTTTTTTAATCACGAATAATCAAGTATCTTTGAACGACGACTGTTTTTTCCTAATATCAATTGTTTAAACTTTAAAAAACGATTTAAACATTTAGTTTTATTATCATTAAACTAGGTTTATTGCTATTCAGGCATAGTCTTGGCATCCAAAGAAGTTATTCTTTTTTATACTAACTTTGGTTTTCGCCACACTATATTTTTTGTTTTCATAGATTTAGTAAGATGTTTTTTTTATTTTATAAAAAAATAGTTTTTTTAATACTATATTCTGAAGCGACGCGAAATTCAATAAGTTTATTATTACTTTTAGAGTGTTTACATTAAAGTGCGGTGTGTGTTGGGGAGGGGATGTCAATTTATATTTTTTTAGTGTTAATGTTTTCAAAAAAGAAGTTTTTTAACATAGATGCTACTACTGAAAAAAGCGGTTTTTTTTAGTGTTCACAGCAGAGAATGTTCACTGTATTTTACATATGCTTTTTAAAATTTTTTAGAAGCAGACTGGCTGCTGCATATGGTTTTATTGCTGAATATGTAATAATAAAAATTATAATATTAATCTATAAACAGTAATGTGTACTGTTATAAACAAATATATATTCTT
>SBJP01000030.1:0-17102 GCA_014805705.1 Cucumispora dikerogammari | reverse complement strand
CTGCTGCATATGGTTTTATTGCTGAATATGTAATAATAAAAATTATAATATTAATCTATAAACAGTAATGTGTACTGTTATAAACAAATATATATTCTTAATATTATTGAAATAAAAAACATATTATTGCATAATTCATTTACTCTTAAATGATTTTGGTCAAAAATAACAGAGAAAAATATATGAAAAATAAAAGATTTTTTTTGGTGCTTTTTTTATGTTTTTTCCGAACATTTTTATGTAAAAAAGTAAATTAAGTAATTGAAATAAAAATAAAGAAAAAAAATTGAATTTACAATTTACCAATAAACAAAACCATAGGTGTCACCAATTAAGTGGATCACAAATGCATCTAATTATAAACACGTATACACAGATATATTTAAAAACCAAGTATCGAACAAACCTAACTTTAAATGAAATATAGTTACAGAGTAAACATAAGTATGATTGCTAGGTAGAGGTAAAAGTCTCATATACTTACTTTAGAAACAGCATTGGTTTTTCTGTATTTTTATAAAAAAAGAAGTTACTGACAACATATAATCGGCATATTCGACCTTTTACCGTTTTTTATTTTTTCTATTTATTTTTTCTAGCTGTCATCTTAATAATATTGCTTTTCTATACATTTGTCGCAGAGAAACAAAAAAGCCTGCTTCCGAATTGGGAACTTCTACAACATATTGTTTTTTGTCAAGAAAGCATTGATTTATGTTATGTTCATACTTCAGATTACACATCTTCTATTGATGGCGGCGTCACATTTTCTGCGATACTGCTTTACTTCTACTCGTCTAAGAAATCAAAGTCATCAATACACAATATGTCAGACTCGTTATGACTGTAGTATCTGTCTTATATTTTCCACTGACGTAAATGTATGTTTTAATAATAAGTGTTTGTTGATTTATGTTTATCGAGTGTTTAACATAGCACAAATTTGTGCAAAAAAAGCAAAAGAACTTGCACAATTTTGTGCAAATATCGTTTAATAGTTAAAGCAATCTTTTATGTCACAATGAATTAAAGCATTTTATTCTAATATTTAAACGTATCAGATACATATTAAGAAACATTATAGCTTCAAACATGCCTGTATATGTCACAAATATATAAAGATAAAAAAATGTAAAAGACTGAACTTTTTCGAGTTAAACTATACTTGTTTAATTTAGAGAGCATTAAGTGCAAAATATTTGACTTGTCGTTTATAAGTATTATAGATCTAATATAGTATTAAGAGAATAGAAAAAAAAGTGTTATTTTTAATTTGTTTTTGAAAGAATGTGCTAAACAACAATACATTTTTTTCATAAAACATTTTAATTTTTTGTCTTTTATATAAAAAAACTTAAAAAGCAGAAAGAATATACTCACAGTGAAAGAGTGTCATAAAATAGCTTTGCTCGGCTTTCAAAAATCGACAAAAATAGAACATAAAAAAACAAAATATAATATTTTTAAGAATCTTTGTTGATTGTGTTTTTGAAAGAAAAAAAATTTTTACAAGTGAAATATCTTTTTGAAAAGGCTTGTCTATGCAAACTTTTTAGGTCAAAACAGAAGTTTTTTTAAACGATTAAACAGTATTACATTTTGGGATTTCTATAAAACAGTGGTAGACTTAAACTGCGTACTTTAAAGAGTTTAGTGAGCAGGGTTCGCATAGTTAATAACAAAATCGCTCGATTAACACTAAAACAAACATAAATTAAAAGTTTTGTTTAAAATTAAAGATTTAAATATAATAAATTCAAAAATAAGACAAAGCCAGATAGGCATATCAACGAAAATTTAACATAAGAACAAGTCTGCTACTTTTGTTCACTTAACACTCTTTATTAACGAGGGATAACTTCAAAACAGTTTTAAACGTTTTTTTATTCTGTCAATAATTAAAAGTTGTTTTTGGTTTTTAAAAAAGCTACTTTTTGTTTTAATTGTTTAGATTGGCGTTTATGCTTACCGAATAAATCAAGTTGTTTCTGTATTTCGTAATGTTCCTCCTAATTATATAATGTTTTTTTTTTAAAACTGCCCTATCACATCAAAGTAAATAAATAACATATCTTCTTTTAAAGAAAATATCATCAAAACGGAGAAGTTGTTATGCTTAGGACCGAGTAATAATATAAAAATAAGTAAAAATTCGCAAGACTTATACTTTATCGGTAGGAGTTAGCGCCAAACTCGATAAGCTGGAAGTTGGCGGCAATTGCTTTTAGATCGGTGAGTTAAAGTAACACAATTCGGCAATAGAGAATGGCGCCAGCTCGATCTAAATCTATCTTTAGAAGTATATATTATAATTTATAAAAAAATACGTTATTAAACTTTTTTAAGAAAAAAGCAACGCATTAAACAGATAAAAAACAATCTGTATTTGGCTATTTAGAGTATAAAGCATTACAAGCTTCAGTAGAACTAACGGTCGAAAATCAGAATTATAAAAGAAAAAATTGAAAAGTTGTTATTAACGACGAAAAGTTGATATTAACTAGAATTCATAATCATCAGAGAATTTGAACAAATTTATTTAAAAAAGAATTATATTTTGCTTTAAACGAAAAAAGTAAAAGTATAAACAAGCTTAAATATCTTCCTCATAACAAATGAAACAAAAAAACTATAACTTAGTATTGTATACTGCACCAAGAATCAAAAGCTTATGCGATAAATCACATTTCAAAAAAAAGTAAAACACTGTGGCATTTGCATATAATCGACCGGTTTTCCGAAAATTGTCGAAAATTCAGCGTTTTCGTCAATTAATTAAAAAAAAAACAATCGAATTTTCACTACGTTTTTTTTACAATAAAGATACAAAGTATTTTGTTGATAATCAATATAAGAAAAAGGTAAATGTAATGGAGAGCGAAGGAAGTGGCTGGTGAGCAATAAAAAAATTTAAAATATTAGTTTTACTTTTATTCGTAGTTTAAGTAAAATAGACTGTAAAGTCTGATAATAGTAATTGTAAATATTCGGAAATGACAATCTTTTTAAACTTGAACAGTGATGCGAACAATCGGCTTCGAAACACTGTAGATGTATTGTTCAGTTGTATTTTCATTGTTTTATCTGACAAGCTTAAAATTACTTCGATCGCTTTGTCGAGCAGTTTATTAATAAAAAGATCAATATTAAGACTAAAGATTTAATTAAATTGTTGTTCTTCTATGCCAACCCCGAATCTATTGTTCGTCGAGTTATGTTTAAACTGGATTTGCTGTGTACGGTCTATTTTGTTAAATCAAAAAGAACGTTCTGTTGTGATGGGGCTGAATTTTTGGATGATATAAGTCTTTTCGAAATACTTAAAAATTGCGTGAGTCGAGAAAAAACATGATTGTTATTTATTTCGTTTCTGTGTTCGTAGTATTTCATAGAGTCGTAACTCAAGAAAGTGTCAATAATATCTTTTTTCGAACACTGTTTTTGAGGTTATTGTTTTGTAGATAGTTTGATATTAATTCGACTTCTTGAATTTTATATAGAAGTTTGGCTGAAATGAAATAGACAATAATATAATTCTATTTTAAATAAGCTTTTTATTCCTTTGGCCAGCTTTTTTTTTCGAAGTTTACTAATACCGCTCGAAGTTTACCTTAAAAATATCGATGAGTATATAAAAACTCTTTCATGTTCTTGCTGCCTTTTTAGACATTAAAACGTCGCTATTGTCCAAAATATATTAAATAATATATTGTGAATAACTAGTTTTGTTAGAATAGATATGGAGTAATCCTAGGGTTGCGTCAATGCATAAAACCCCAAGTTCTTAAAAGATTTTTTTTCTTTGTGTGGGTAAAAAGTAAAAATGTTTTTTTGTCATTTATGTTTAAATCATGTCTTAGATAAGGTTTATCTGAGCTTTTTTTTTGAGTAGTTTGGCATATCTACTATATCACTTGGTTTAAAACTTATACTTCTGTTTTTGTACTTTTTTACTACATCCGTGATTATATTAATCTGCAGCAAAAGTTCTACAGTGTAGCTATTCACGGCTGTATTGCCTACGATACTGCTTTAGATATCACTGAAGTTTTCGTTTGTATTTTTCTCTGTTTTTTATTTTTGCCTATTATTTTTTTTATTTTCTGTTTTTCAACAGAATTGTGGCTGTGTGGTCTTTTTTTACAATTAAGCTGCCTATTATAACTAAAATAAAAGAACAAGTTCTTAACTTACATTTGAATTTTTTCATGGACGTGAAAGAGTTGTATATAATCTGTATGTGAATCTTTGGGCATAGATAATTGACTTTTCTCTCTTCCGTATTCCTTTTTCAAATGTTTCGGCCATGTTTTTTTTAGATTTAGCTTATTCGCGTATATAATAATAATCGGGTTTTTACATAAAAACAAATTAGATTAAAAGCCGAATATTCGCCTAAAATACAAATACTATAAAAACTTATTATAAACACTCAGAGAAAACTTTAAAACTAAAAAAGTCTAAAACTGATGAAGAAAATTAAAAAATATCCTTGCATGCAAGAATCTTAAAAAAACAATATCATTAAAACCGAAAAACGAGTTGTTTTTTTACAGAGAATACATATATAACATTGATTACGTTGTGATCTTACAACGTGAAAACGATATATATATAAGAACCGAAGCTGTACGGGTATTCTGTTTCTTTACGAAAAAATGAGACACAATTACGAATCAAATAATCAAAAAACAAAAAGAATAAAAATAACCAAACACATTAAACAAATAGCTCGAATCACAAACCAAAACATTAATAGCATTTTAAACACCGCGATAGAAGATACGCTTCTAATTGCGAAACAGTAGAAACTCTACCTTTGTTAAAAAGTATGAGAGTTATGGTAAAGAAGAATCGGAGCAGAATAGTGAAGTATTTAATCGCAGATTCGCAGGGTATATCAAAATCGCTCAAAAAAAATTGCACGGGCAATGTTTCTTGCGTTACGGTTTGTGTTTTAGCAATAACAACTGGTTTATGTTTTTATGTTTGTGACAAAAATACATCTTGTTTTTTATTCATAGGCGATCAAATACAGAAAAATATTTCTCTTTGTTCTATCGTATTTAAATATATTTACACTATTTTATCCATATCTTTATTTTCCTTAAATCATATTTTTTATTGTTTTATATATTTTTCTTGTTTAAAATTTTTTTGTTTATAAAACTGTTTATGTTTTTAAATTTAATTTAAATCATTTTATGTTTTTCTAGTTTGTTTTTAATGAAAACAATATTATAATTTCTGGCGAAATTTTTTATGTAAAAATCTTTTTTTTCACAGTTTTTATTGATACAAATATTATTTGTTTTTTTATATTTAATTTTGATAGACCATAAAAAGCGTTCGTTTTGTAATTGATTTTTTAATGTTCTATATATAAAATATTGGCAATGAATTGGTTAAAAGAAGAATTATTACACAACTGTTTTTAATAAGTAAAAAACTTATGCTTACACCTTTTATTCTTAATCTATTTTTCAATTTTAGAAAAACCCTCATAATAAACAAGAAAGTTTCAATGTAAAAAGATCATTTAGACCGAGAAACACTGTATATTTAAAAACCATTCAGTTCAAATATTTATGTTTAAATGCTTTTTACCAACTTTCAAAGATGAGGTCTGCTATGTTTACAATAACTTGTAAACCTCAAATAGTCTTATTGTTCCGGAAATTTATTTATAACATTGCATAAACGAGATTTTTCAAAAAAAAACTTTTTATAAAAATATATACTCAAATCAAAATAGTTATTTAATAAACTTTAGAGCCAAATTTGCAGAAAATAGAATAACGATATCATTTATATTTTATCGAGTTGTATAATTTGTTACATCTGTGGCGTTATGAACGGATTCAAATTTTTTATTTGTCTTATAGCATTTGTATAGGAAATGTTTTTTTTGATCAAAATTTAATATAGAAGTCTAGCGTTATGTTTACTTCTATATTAAATTTATATGATTATAGTGTTTTTTTATTCTAATATGGACGAATTATAACGATTTAAGTCGTTATGTTTGGTTCTATATTAAATTTATACGATTATAGTGTTTTTTTATCCTAATATGGACGAATTATAACGATTTTAGTCGTTATGTTTGGTTCTATATTATAATTCTTTCTTTTTCATTATATTTGTATAAATTTAATATACGACCAATCATAACGCCAGACTTCTATATTAAATTTTGATAAAAAAAATTTTCTATACAAATAATATAGAGCAAATGAAAATTTAGTCGTTCATAACGTCGAGATTTTTTTTATTTGTCTTTAATTAATTTTAAGTGAAACCATATAAATTTAATATAGGGCGAAACATAATGTTATATTGAAAAAATTAGAAAATCAAAATCTCGAAGAGTCGTTTAATTGCAAAAATCTAAATTTTTAAAAAAAACAAATATATTAAAAGAAGACGTTTTGCCCAAAATTTAGTCATATGAAACAAACAGGAGAAACAGTTTTATACTCGCATACCTGAACACAGATCACGTACTGATTAACCTTGATTCTGCTGAAGGAAAAAAATTAAAGGAAAAGGGAAGAGTACTGTAATACAGAACGAAGTGTTGTTTGTAGTGTCTGATGAGACAAACAAGAAATATTTTTGTAGTTTTGAGAGAAATGAAAATGAAGATAACATAGCATGTCTTCATCTCTCTGGTCTTATAGAAATGAAAGCGTTGCGGAAACAGTTGTCTAGAAGTCATGTTGATATATCCTTTAAAAACACCATGTCATCTGTGTAAGGTTGCGTGACTTGTCAGCGGGAAACAGGCCCAATCCCCGTTGTTCCATTAATCCCTTTGTTCCCAATTACACTGGAGAGCGGCTAGGGATGGCACGGTTGATTTAACAAAATACGCGAATGTTAACGATTGAAATAGTTATATTTTACTTTTATAGACTTATTTTCTAAGTTTGGCTTTCTATATTCGAGTGTAAGAAGGAATACTGGGTCGGTATTACATATTTTTAAAAATCTTTTTTATGTAGAGGGGCTCTGGCGCATTTTTCATAGTGACAACGATGAGAAATTTACTGATCTGTGTATTAAGGATTTTTTGTTATTCTGCGGGACAGAACACCGACAGGGTGCTCCAAACAGGCCGCAAACCCAGGGCCAGATAGAAATGTTTAACTGAACGATAAAATCCTTAAAGAAAATGTTTAGATGATGAGAACATGCGATATATCGACAAACTCTCTCATATCGTTTATCAATATGATACAAGTCGACATAAAGCGACAAAACTATCCCCCATCGTTTTGTTTCGCGGATATGATACATTGGATCAAAATTGGAGGAATCTTGTCCGACGCTTCGAGATTCAACAACTCCGGGACAGATATCTGAGATATATTGAAGATTACAGGATCGAATATAATCGGATAATGTTCACAGAAACTCTGAGGATCAGAAACCTTGTAATCGTAGCAAGAGAATTTAATCTCTTATTTGCTAAGAGAATAAGGCCCTGTAAAGTCATTATCTCGATTGACGTATGAGATAATAGACGTATATACATCTCACATTCGACTCAAAAAAGCACTAGAAAATGTTGGGTATATCGACGTTCAAAAACACTTGTTAAGAAATTCGAGCTTAGGGTTTTTGTTTTAACACCCGCCAATCGATAACAAACACGATTTTATCGTTTTTAAAAAAAACACTTCTATTAAAAAATTATCTCTCTCTTTATTTTTAAACGTTTTAGTTAAAATTTTTATTTTTATTCGTCCCCACCCCCCCTCTCCCCTTCCACAGCTCGTCTCGTATTTTTCTTTTTTTTAATTTTTTTTTCTTTCTCTACTCTTGGAGTTTTTATTTTCAAATTTTCCGATATAAAGTTATAATTTACTCTGTATTAAATTTATGATTTTTCACTTAAAATTAATTAAGAACGAATAAAAAAATTTGCCGTTATGAACGATACCAAAATTTCATTTTTTTCATATTATTTTATAGAAAATGATTTTTTTATCAGAATTTAATATAGGTGTCTCGCGTTATGATTAATTCTATATTAAATCTATACAATTATAATGAAAAAAAATGAATTTTAATATAGAACGAAACATAACGACATAAACCGTTATGTTTAGTCCTATCTTAAAATAAAAAAACACTAAAATTATATAAATTTAATATAGAACCAATCATAACGCGAGGCTCCTATATTAAATTTTGATAATAAAATCATTTTCTATAAAATAATACAGAACAATTGAAAATTTCGTACTGTGATTAACGCCGTAGTTGTCTTTTTCTTTATTTTTTCACTTAAAAAATGAGTATATGTACTTCATTTTTAGCGTGAAAAAGTATAATAATATACAATATCAAATAAAGCTCATTGAGAGAAGAAGAAATTGTTGATTGATAATTTCTAATAAATGCTACAAAAATGGCAACTACTGTAGAATTTCTATTTTTTAATAGGTTTAGGGTTGATTAATTCAACCAGGTTGGAACAGCATACATTTATCCTGGGCTAAGCAAAACGTCGAAAAGAAACCATATAAGAAAATAAAGTGTTAAATAGTGGTTACAATTAACAAGACTAAGCTGATTGTTTGTAAAACAATTGATGTTTTTGACAAAGAATAATAGCCCAAAATAAGCAGAGAATACGAGGAATATAAGCAATATCGTATGAAAGAAAAAAGGAGACAAAAAAAATCAAAAACAAAACAAAACAGAAAAAAAAGCAAACTTGAAAACAAACAACAAAACCCAGTAACAAAAACAAAGAACATATGAGAGTCGATAGAAAACTCGAAAACGCTACGTGTTTATCAAAGCCCATACAACCAAACGATCGTTAAATAAAAAAGCTGTGATTACATAAATGCGCACATTATGTGCGATAAGAGATCAAATCTGATCGATAAAGCATTGGCAAATATTGCGCATTGAAAAACATCAAATAGGCGTAAAAAAAACAAATAAAAGCAATTGAATAAAAAAATTCATAAAAAATAATGAACAAAAAACAATCAGAAAAGCACAGAAAATACGATCAAGCAGTTGGCTTAATATATAAACATTGATACATAGATAATTAAAACAGTTCTACGACGATTAAGCTGTTTCATCTAAAAACGAAGAGTATTAAAAAACACTAGTTTAATTATTTACGAACGACTAGTTATAAAAAATAAATACAATGAAGTTTCGAGAAACCAGATATCAAATAAATTTGAAACAAACATACTATAAAAAATTTATAAATAAAAAAACAGTTTTCAATTAGAGAGGTAAAGACTCAAAAAAAACAGCTTCGATTACTACAAATTACAGCAATGTATATAGAATCAAGAAAAAAAAGATAAAGAACAAAATATAATAGATCTCAGAAAAAACACATAAAAAGAATCAAAAAAAAACATTTTTGATTCACCGTGTGAATTAAAAGAAACATGTATTTTAATTTAATAAGAAAATAAATGTCTTTGAGTCTCAATATTTTTGACACTATTTATGTTGAACAGTTTCATTCTTTATAACATTTTTTTACAAATATTGCAGTTTAATTCAACATGAGAGTTCATAAAAAACGCCGTGTCGCACTATGGTTTCAAAAACATCGTTTTTAAAGAATGATTTGTTTGGTGATCGTTGACTCAGCAAAATATATGAAAAAAACAGAATCATTTTAGAAAAAACATGTATGTTTCGCACAGAAAGTAGCAGTTGAACGGTTTACCAAAGATCTGGAAAAAATAAATATTTAATCAGTTGAAAAAAAATCAGAAAAATAAAAAAATTAATAATATGCAATCCATATTAGATCTAATTGTCAAAGCTATAGTAATATTCTGTGACTCGGAAAGAATAATTATAACTCGCCCGCTTATGTTATAAGAAGCGGTGCGTTGGGGAAGTGTAACTGAGGCGGCTGTTACGCCTGTATCGGGCGTCGGATTAGATGAAGAGACAATTATTTTAGACTTCATGTTTAAACTAGAGGGATACCCAGTAAGAAATACGATAATAAAAGAAATACAGCTTTTAATATATAAGAGATGCTTCGCTGTTCGTTCAAAGAAGAAAAACAAGTTGGGAAGATTTTCATGTAGAATAATAGAAAACAATACTCGTAAATTTGTGGATGCGTTTTCAATGGATGTTATTGAAATTACTCCAGAAACTGATGAAAACTGAATCGCGCAGCCGTGCTTTAAAGGATATATCAAAATATTGAGTACTGACAATAATAGGGGCAACACAGTAGAACAAAAAATAAAAAACTTTAGACGCGCTCTGTCCATAGAGGGGAATAAAATAGAGACCACGGCCTTTAGATTTAGTGTGACTATTGGAAATCAGGTATCTGAGTCTCATGATGAAGACAATAATAATGCACCTAAATTTGTAAATACTGATTTTTTCATTTTTCAATGCAATAGTAAAGAGGATGATATAACATTACAAACAATACAGCAAGATAGATTAAAATCAATACTTCAAGACTAAATAAGTAAATGTTTTTTTTTGAAAATTATTATTGAGATTTTAGATGTTATTCTCGACATAAGCTTTTTTAAAACAGAAGAGAGAAAAAAAAATTTGGGCATAATAAAAAAATGTTGAAAATGCCACTTTTACAGTTAAGTGAGAGATTTATATTTGAAAAGGTGTTTTTTTAAAATACTTATTTAAAATAAGAAACTGATAAAGGTTCTAACGAGTATTGAATAAAATACAGGATTTTTCATAAATAACGACATTGTTTTTATAAACAAAGACAAAACATTAAAAGAAGAAATCTCTTAATTATGTTGTATTCTCTT
The DNA here is from genome assembly GCA_014805705.1 of Cucumispora dikerogammari. NCBI lineage: Eukaryota > Fungi > Microsporidia > Cucumispora > Cucumispora dikerogammari. The sequence continues at coordinate 6,294 of SBJP01000030.1, read as the reverse complement.
AATTATGATATATTGTCATTATTTGTGAAAACATTGTCATTATTTTTGAAAACATTGTTCACTATTTATGAAAACCCCTATATGATAGTGTTAGGGAATATTTAAATCTGAAATGAAACGACTGAAATTATAATAAGAATAAAAAAACTACGCGTGAAACTACGTTCGCAATAGAGTATAGATTTCTTTTTACCGATATGAGCGTATAATGTTGCTTAGGTTTAAATTAAAAACAAAAAGTGTATATGAAAAACTTAAGTTTATTGTCTAGTATAGATAATAGTTTGTTTGCTAATTTGCTTCTAATGTTGGAATTTTAAATTTACGAAATTTTTTCTTCTGAAGCTTTTTAAAGAAAAGAAAACAAAATTAGAAACCAATAAACAAGCACATTATTCTGTTTATTTATATTTAAGTTTAATGTTAAAGTTATCATCTTTTGTTCTGTTTTTTAGTTTAAACGATGTTATTCGTTCATACTTATGCTCGAAAAAAAGTCTTTTTACGTTGTTTCGAAAAAACGACATTGTATATTTCTTCGGTCTAATTAAAAACTCTAACGAATGTCTGTAACGTTCGCAATATCACATACATTCTAATGTTTTTATGTGTTTTCGTCATAGAGTAAGAAAAAAAATATCTTTTTTTTATCACAATTTTCCGATTAAAAGTGACCAATTGTTATTGCTCGAGAGTTTTTGTAAAAGTGACAAATAACGTTATAGACCTATCTTAAAAAACTTGTAAAAAGTAGATGTTTGGGTCGTTTGCTAATTAGTCGAGTGCGTAATATGAATAAGACAGCCCATATTTTATTTTGTAAAAAAAAAGCTAAAACAGTTTCATAGACTTTTTGGAAACTTAAACTTTTAGTAAAAAATTGTTTTATTGTGTCTTCGTTAATTATAATTGTAAGTATAAAACATGTTTCTTTTTTCTCTCTCTTTCGTTTATGAATATTATAAACTTTAATGTTTTTATATTTTTTTATCTTCAATTTAACGGAAAATATAAACATTTAAAAAAGAGAGCAAATAAAACCAAAAAATTTTGTTTATTTATTGATTTTATATGTGTTTTCCCTGCCGCGTCTTTAAAATTTTTATAAAAAAACACATTAAATTTGAGTTATATATTCTTCAAAGAAAAAACTATTTATCTTAGTTTGTAATACCAGATTACTTGTGACCTTTTTACAGAGTTTTCTTGTACTGAAATATGTTTTTAACATGAGAAAAAAAAACTTAAGAGTTGAAAAAAAGAGCTTGATTTTTTAAAACTCTTTTGATTATTCTATATATAAAATACAGGCTGGTATCCAGACAGTCAATGAGAGTGTTTATTAAATTGCGATAAAGACTTTTTAAAAACTCAAATAAAAAACTATTTCAGTTATCTAGATATTTAAGTTAACATTGATATGACAAGCAAATAAATGTTTTTTTATAGATGATACATATAAATATTCTCAAATTGTGTTGATTGTTCACTTATAAAAAGTTGGGTTTTAGAAAAGCTTGACTGTTTTTTGTTCTAATCTCGACACAAAATTTCTTTTATAAATAGAGCCTTTTTTTATCTTTAATTTCAAATAATAATTGAAAGACTATTCAGAAAATAAATATAGCTAGCAAATGAACGAAGCATGTTTCCTATATTTAAAATCAAATTTGATTGACTAAGCGTGTAGTAGATACACTAATACAACGATCACTTAATCGTCTACCGAATATTGTTTTTTTTATAGAATAAACATTCAACTATAGTTTTAAAGTTGATGAACGGTTCGTTATCTACCTGCTATTTGACATACAAACGTGTCTTTTTATATATCTTAATTCGTTATTTTCTTTTTTTATTGTCACAATAAAGACCTAGATACGAGATCATATTGATTTATTTATGAGCTTTACATCAATAGAGATTTTTTAAGTGAAAAGATCTTGATTGTGTTTGAATGTCTCAGATCGTTTTTGTATACAATAGTCTTAGTTATTTTGTTTTTTTAGGTTTGTTGTCTTGATCTTCACTAGTGTGTTTTTAATCATTTATATCTGTTGCCCTTAACACACGTTAACTATATAGTTGTGTCTAAGATTATATTGTCATCAAGTATAGCGTCAAATGCATGCACTTCTGTAATTAATTTTAGGTTAAGAATAGGGAACCTTTATATTGCATTTCCCCGAACTATAAAATATTTTAATTGTTTCTGTATCTATGTTCTGTTATAAATAATCTGTTGTTTTGAAGTAATAAACCAAAGATCCCCACAGCTATGCCCGAATTTTTAGCTTTATAAACATTTAGTTATGATATTTAGCTGCTCTAATTTATTTTAAAGAGTTTGAATAAACGTTTTAGGCCCGAGTTTTTTTCATGTTTTTCACATAACTTTCGTTATCTGTAATTCTAATGATAATCATCATGGCTTCTTGGTTAAATATAAATATGAAATGTTATTTTTGAAAGTTTTTTATTATGTATTCTCTGCATAAAAAGTATTTACCCTATAATAGAGTTTCGATCTTTTTCAAAATTAAAAAAAACAACGAAGTTTCGTAAATACATGTAAAGTGTAAAATATCTTGAACTCTTATTAACTTATATTCTTTATTACTGTTTATATATAGTGTTTTCTGATTAAGTTCGTAGTTTTCTGATTAAGTTCGTGATTGTTGCAAGCAAAAACGTGATTATTGCAATCAAATTTGTGATTAAAAAAAAAGTACCTTTTTTTACAATCAATTTCGTGCTTTTTGCAACCAATCTCGTGATAACAGAAAACAATGTTTTTGCTATAAGACAATTGAAAAATAATGTTTTTGCTATAAAACAATTGAAAAATGGTGTTTTTATTTATTGAAGATAAATTCGAAAAAAAATCTTTTTTTATTTAAGATAATCTATGTTTTGAGAGTGTTGATATAAAACAAAAACAGATCGAAAATTTACTTTAAAATCACTACTTTTCAAAAATATCTGTTTAAATATTTGCGCATTTCTGTGAAAAAGCCCTCGCTTATGTTTTTGTCAAGTTGATTAAATTATACCTTTCGATATAACTTGCAATATTTTGTTTTTCTGCTTTATTTTGTTCTATTAACTGTTTTATTTCATACAGAGAACATATTTTAAATTTGATTGTTAATGTCTTATATAATTTACAGGCTTGTATTTTAATATAAAATTTTTTTAATAGAATTAATATAGAATTTTTGTTAAAAAGTTGGATTCACGAACTTGGTTGCAACATTCACGAATTAGGTCGCAAAAACAAATACGTTTTTGTGCACCAGTCACAAACATAGTTGCAAAAAATACGAACTTGAACAGAAACACTATATTATGTATTTTTATAAAAACGTTATTTTTCAATAAAACCTCATTAAAAAAAAATAAAAAAAACGCGATTAAAAACTATCCTATATAGCAGAAGAATGTAATATTTTTTTCTTTTATAAATCTTTCATATACTATTTTTATATACCCTTCAATTTAAAAATTCTAAATAAATAATGTTTCTCGAACTTCAAAATACGTTATTCTAAAATGACTTACTATTAGAGGACGAATGTTTATTTGTTGTATGGCTTTTTAAAAAATTTTGAATTTCCATATTAGATGAAATATGTTTTTGGTAGTTTTTCGTTTTTTTTCAACGTTTTCTTCATCTCTTTGCATATATAAGCGATACAGACAACTAATATCTATACGTTTTTTTTCATTTTTTTGTTATGTTACACTTGTTTTGTGCTTTTTAACAAAAACATTAATATATTCAGGAAAGAAGCAAGTTTTCATCTTTTTTTTGCTAAAAACAAATTATAAAAACTTAAAACATTTACGTGTTTTATCAATTTTTTTTCAATTTTTTAAATTATATTTCAATTAATAAAACGCTTGTTTTATTTCTTGATTTATAAATACACTTTACGTTTAAAATTATAACCATGTTCGTTTATAGAAGTTCTTTAGACTTAACTATTTTCAACTAAATTAAAATCTTCGCAGTTTAACTTTTTTTTTATATCAAGTATATAAACAACGTTATCGTCAAAAGCCTTTTTTTTATTTATTGAAACTGGTTACCTTAATTATTTCATTTTTAAAAAAGACTTTTTAATATAAAATAGAAGTAAAAATATTAAAATAATATAAATTTTTTTTTACTTTAAGTTTTATTTAAGTTCATTAGTTGCTCTTTAAGTAAAATTTTATTTTGTTTAATTTTATTATTTAAGACAAAAAATGTTTTATTTTATTAATTGCCTCAAAAAAAAAAGTTTTATTAAAAAAACGAAAAGACAATTATTGCTCTACAGTTTATTTTTATTAAAGTAAAATATCTTATCATACGTGTATGTGTTATTCTATTTAGATATTATTAAAAAGAACTGATATTCATTATCTGATACATTATTTCTGACAAGAGTTTCGACTTATATCAAAAACAAATTAATAATGAAGTGTGTATATATAAATAAAGACACAAAATTCATTTTTGTTGAAATTTTTTTTAACACACGCTTGTTTATATTCTTCGTGTATGATAATTTAACATGTTATTATGAGATATTACAACTGTATTTTATTTCTACGTGCAAAAGCAGAAGAAGTAGCAAGAAAAGCAAATAAAAACACTCCGTCTTTGCATTATAAACGACTACAAAACGATACAAAAAACGCTTTCTGTTTTTCACACATAAGTGATAAAATCTGATCTTTAACAGGCATACATGCTAAGATATTTTTATTTTTAATTATGAAAAATCAGTCTATATAAAGTAATGTTTTGTCTTTTTTTATTGATGAAAACCAACTCTTTTTTTTTCGAAAAACAAATTAATAAAAAAGCTTTGCGATTACTGAAGTTAATTTTTTTGTCACTTTTTTAGTATATTTTTATCCAAGTATATTAAAAAACAAAGAAAATATATTATTTTTTCTCACAATGACTTGTTTACTGAGGTAATGAAAATATATAAATTCATTGTTTTTTAATAAATTTTAGTAAAATTAGATGTGATTTTATTATAAGAATATCTTCTTTTCTTTTAATAAATTAAACTCATCGTTTTTTTTCTCGCTTATAAATAGATTTTTTATACAATTCAGTAAATAAACTATAAATCATTTTTAATGTCAGACTTTAATTTTAAAATATATTCATAATTATATATTTGACAAAACTTTGCGTTTTTTTATCTATTTCTTGATTTTAGCAAAAAATTAAACAACCATTTTCTTTGATACACAAAATAAAGAAAAAAAGTTTGTAGTTATGTATTTTAATTTTCTTTTCTTATATATGCGAAGATAACAGCTTCAAAGACCAAACCAATGTTTTCAATGCTTAATAAACATTTAGAAAGAGTTAACGCTCTGCTTTAAGACATAATGTAACGCCAAATTTCTAAAATTTTTTTTTAATTCATTTATAAGCCTATAAGCCACATATGCAGCTTCTTTTTACAAATGCCGTTTTTTATGATTGAAAAATTTATGTCTGCTATCTTTTTAATTCTTACTTTTTTTTCTGGTATTATGTGAGTGACATGTCGAGTTTTTGCATAGCACAAGTTATTGTCTCGTACGAATTCATATATTAGAGTCTTAATAAAAACTATCATTGTGATACAATCAGCTTTTTTTTTTTAATCACTTTAATTAATCATTTTTTTTCCGAGCATTCGTCAGTGTTTTAATTGTTTTTTTTTTGAAAAATTAAACATAAACACTTTTCACAAACACATTTAAATCTGTTAAGTAAAAAATCGCAATATAAACTAACAACTTTTTTATTTGTTGAGTTAACGTATATTTAAATTTACTGGGTCCAATATTAATTAAATAAAAAAAAGTTAAAAAAAAAAGAACATTTTAATTTAAATAAAAAATTTTTGTAAAATATTTTAATTATAATGAAAAATGTATAATTAAAAATGTGTAACTTATATGTTTTTATGACTCAAAAAAAGAAGTCTTTATTATACAGGTATCGTTTATATTAACTATATCAAATATTCAACACGTTTTCGTTACTATAAAGTTACAATATACTATATGTAAGACAAAAAATAATAAAAGAAAGAATGTAGTAACTCAGTCATTGTATACGGGATTTTGTATTTTTATAATTCTTAAATATTTCTAAAGTGTATTATTATATCTAAAAGTATCTAAACAGTTTATTTTTAAAATATCTTATCTTTATTAAAAGTTTCGGCTATATTGGGATATAACCACCCCCCCCCCCCCCCCCCCTCTCTTTTCCCCCCCCCCAAAAACAAC
>SBJP01000029.1:0-40450 GCA_014805705.1 Cucumispora dikerogammari | reverse complement strand
AGCACCACAAGGCATTTGAATGCAAATGTTTCCTTTAGTTTGAATTGTACTTAGTATTTCCTTTATGTAATCGAGCTGATCTGGAAAGACTTCTTTGTAAGGAAAATAAACCGGTATTTTATTAATTATTAATTTCATGAGTTGTTGTTATGTTTAAATGTTATATTACAATATATTGTCTTATATTATATGAACTCAACCACTATATTATTATAAATATAATATGGAGATTTAATAAAAATTTTTAATTTCACAATTATGCGTGTTTTTTGTCTTTACTAAAGAAACAATAAAGTAAAATCGATTTTTACGCATTGGCTTATATGATAACCAGCCGGTGATTCAAAAAAAAACGTTACTTTATTCAGTTAATTGAAGAAAAAACACATATAGAGCTGAAGTGTTATAAGTATAAAAACTAGAGCTAATTTTTTCATGGGGCCTGTTTACTATTTGATTCATAAGAAACTATCGAACAGATTTTAAAATCAAGACGTCTCTCTAACTATTTAGAGAATTTTCTTTAATATTTTAAATGTTAAAAACAAACTTAAAACTAAACACCATTAAGAAGATATGTAGTCTTAAACTTCCCAAAACGCGCCATTTTTGCATAAATTTTCTAGTCAAAATGTGATAAACAAAATATAAAAAAAACTAGAGTATCTTTTGAATCTTTAATGTTTATTAATGAAACAAAATATAAAAAAAACTAGAGTGTCTTTTGAAGCTTTAATGCTTATTAATGAAAGAAAATATAAAAAAACTAGAGTGTCTTTTGAAGCTTTAATGTTTATTAATGAAACAAAATATAAAAAAAACTAGAGTGTCTTTTGAAGCTTTAATGTTTATTAATGAAAGAAAATTTATCATAAACACGAGTTAAGCTTATTTTAAGTATAGGATGGTTCTCCTGCTACAAATTATCAATCGAGCGACAATTTGTTATTTAAAACATAAGGTTTGTTATTCAAAATACTTTTAAAACTAGAATTTGATTAACGTTCATTCTGATAAAGAATTAGTTTAAATAACATTTTCTTTTGTATTTTTTTTGTTTTGTATAAAGGCTTTACATTATTAAATGTCTGATAATATTTTATTTTTATATTATGCTGGTAACAATAACTTTCAAAACATGTTAGTTCATTTACAATGTTAATTACTTAATAAAGTTTATTTTAATATATTTTTAATTTTAAGATACAGTGTTATATACTTAATAATATTTATTATAATATAAGAAAGTTTTAAAATGTTTTACTTTTAGTATATCAACTATTTTCTAACTATTAGAGTAGAGTATCTATATGTAACAACATTATTTTATCAAAAGTACTTTCACAGATAAAAAACGTTTCTTTGCTTTTTCAACTCGAGTTATTAAACAGAGAAAAAAGCGGCAAATGTCACCTTTTTGAATTTAAGGCAAAAAGCCTCTTTTTTATAAATAAAACTGTTGACATCAAAACAATATTTTGTTTACATGTATAAAGAGTTTGTTTAGTTACAGTGTATTTGAAAATCGGCGAGTATTTATTATAAAGACAGCGCATACGAACGTTCAAAAAATTTCATCAAATAAACGACAGCCTTTTTCTTATTTAATTTTATATATGCGGTTTTTTAAAAATTTTAATATCAAAAAATACAAAAAAGTCTGTTTGTCATTAAAAGGGCTTCGTGTTTTTAGTATTTAATTGTTGTTTTATGACAATATGTGTATGTTTTATAGTTAGTATAAAATTTTCAAGTTATAATATGTTTTTTTATACGTTAAAGTCTTACAAAAAGTACCTGAAAAATTAATTAAATCAAAAAACACAAAAAATTTATTAAATCAAAAACTACTTGAAAAATTAATTAAATCAAAAACTGCGTAAAAAATTAATTAAATCAAAAACTACCTGAAAAATTAATTAAAATACAAAATCCAAATATTGAAACAGAAAAATAGCACAATAGTTCTCACTCAAGGACACAAATATCTGTTTACGAAAAACGTTGCAAACAATATTTTTATTTTAGTCGTTATACGGGAAGACTTTTTGAACGTTTTTTAAATTAACAGTGTTTGTTTTGACAAGTTTTTTAATTAAGTGTTGTTTTTTTGGCCGAGTTTTTTAGTTTTTTAGTTTTTTAGTTTTTTAGTTTTTTAGTTTTTTAGTTTTTTTCATCTTTTATTTTATAATAGAATCTATTTAATCTTTGAATAGATAAGATACTCGCTAATTATTATATAACACTCACTGTAATACAAAAACCCCGCAAAAAGATGTTAATGTAGACATACCTATTATACAGGCATTTATATTATATAATGAGATATAATAAAAAATTATTAATTTTGTTTGATTACGAAAATTTTAAAAAATTGAAAAAAAAAACAACGAAAACTTTTCAACGAACATAAACCTATTGACACAGACAGAATATAATAGTATTATACAGATGAACGTTTATTAATTACATAAACAAGGCTCTAAAAAATAAACAAAAAGACAATGAATAAAGCGTTGTATTTCCTCCGGCAATTTATTTTCAAAAAGTTACAGTTTTTCACATGACATAAACTAGTATATTTTATCGGTTGTTGTCGCTTAGTCTATGTTTTAAAATTATTTGTGTAGTTTTAAATTTAGTGTTTGATCTTATACTTTAAAATAAAATGATTGTGTAGTATGTTTAACATTGATAAGGTTTTTTTTTACAACTTTTTGATCTTAAGACAATTTTTTTATTTGATAACTACATACATAAGTGTGACAATTGTCTATATTTTACTTATATTTTTATGTCGTGTATAATCTATACAGTGTTTATATCTAATTCATGTAAATACGTGTTGAAGTTCTGTTCATATATTTCAGCGTCTAACATTTTTGTAGTTTGCCTGAGTTATATTTTTTTACTAGCAAGTGTATCTTTAAAGTTTTTTGTGTTGTAAAAACAGACAAAAGCACTTTATAAATTTGATATTTTTTTTAATAACTGCGTTAAAATGTCAAATGTTTTTTCTATGAACGAACAACTTGGCCTTCGTTATTTTACTTATATATTTTTTACAACACTCAACATTAAACTTTTTAAAATCAAAAAGACTAAAAAGATTGGGTCCGGTTTTTTATATATATTGTAAGTAAACTGCGACACAGCTACAAAAAAGTAAAAGGTTAACTTCGTAATTAATTATATTAATCCAGTTTACATCTATAATAGTAAAAAGTATTTAATAGACTCATGTATAGATGAGCGTTTCTTACTTCAAACTAAAATTATAATAAACTTGTTGTAAAAAAAAAGTTTATATTTTTTGCTTCGATTGACATGTTCTTGATATTCTTGATATACAAAACAAAAATTATTTAAAAAAACTAATACCTGAGAATTTAAATAATATAAGTTGTTATATTTTTGAATCTAGTTTTGAGAAAAAAGTTAAAAAACACATAATAAGGTAACACACACTATTAAAGATTATCTAGTAAATCGCTTTTTTTTAATTGTAATAGTATAAAAAAATCTTTTTAATCGTTTTAGTGCGTTTTTTTTACGACGAAAAAGCAAAAAAAAATAATAAATAGACGTTTTACCTGAAAAAAATTTGTTTTTTTGTCATGGAATTAAGTGAGTGCTTACTTATTAAATACAAAAAACAAAACATTTTCTATAAGATTGTCTTGTAAATTTTTTTGAGTTAATTTCACGGAGGGGGGGGGAAAAGCTTTTTTACACGTTACAGTATAACACATTATATAATAGGCGTTTCATTATTTTAGTTACGACAAATCAAATAAATACTATCAAGCGTTAAATAACTCAAACATAAATGGGAATGTAAAAAACATTTAAAACTTCTCTAATTTTTACACACTTTTTTTTGTTAAGTGAAATTTTTTACGTTCAAAAGAAAAAAAAACGTTTTTTGCGAGGGTTTTGTTTTATATGGATTTTCTGATAGAAAACAGAGAACTTACCACATATATACTTTTTGCATTCGAAAGCCCTAATTAAAGAAATATATTTAATTAAAAAACAACCAAAAACCGTTTTTCCGTTGATAATTAATTACTAAACAATTTTTTTAAACCTGTTCAGACGTTAGACGCACCCCGCCCTCTCCCCGATTAATTACAATTAATTATTCATTCGTTTGTTTTTTTTTTGAGTTGTTTTATTCTGTTAGTTAAGTTATATTTAGTTCTCGGGCAGCAGAAATGTAACTACAAATATACTAATATGTTTGTTTATGCCCTTTTAAAGCATTTACTAAAAAAAAGACTATATAATATTTTAGTTTTTACTTTAATGTTTTTGACTATTTAAATTATAATATAAATTTCCTCGATTAAGATTATAATGGATAATAGGCAATTTGAGTGTATAAATATCAAACACTTGAGTGAAAAGGCTTATCAAATAAAAGACTGTTTTTCGTTAATTACTCAAAGTTTATCGATCGTTTAACGAAAAAACACTGAGAAAAAAAAATTGTTTTATTATTTGATAGAAAACTAAAAAAACAAGTGATCAAGCACACCATTGAAAGTCGATTCAATAATTTATTTACTTCAAATTATGATCGCTGCTATTATGATCTCATTTGAAAAAAAAGAAGCTTTTTTGACGTTTTAAAATTTTTTTAGACGTCGATTACGATTTGTCGTTTTATGAATATTTGGATCTGAGTAAAGTATAGAAGTTACATGTGCTCAGATATAAAAATATAAGAGATATTCGAATGCAAATATTTTAAAAAACTTCGTTTATAAGGTCACACTTGTTGTAATTTGTCTCTTGAAGTTGTATTTTTGTGTAATGTTAAAACTTTTATATTGGATCTTTTAACTCAATTATAAAAGACTTAAATAGTCAAAAAAAAAAACATTTTTTTTCAAAAAAGATTTGCTTTTACGTTTATCTCGCTTGAAAAACATAGAAAAAAATTTTCATTGAGCTTCATAAAAACAATATACAATACTAAACCTATAGAAGAAAAAAACAGTTTTTTCAAATGTTTTACTTACTTGTCAAGAGTCTTACTTCAATCGTTTGTCAAGAGTTAGTTCATTTGAGAAGTATTTTATTTTAATCGCTTCAGAGGATTATACCCACTTGTCAATAGTTTTACTTTAATCGACTGTCACATATATTCTCGCTTGTCATGCATGGGTTTCATTGCATTATTGACAGAAACAATATGTCTAAAACTGTTAATGAGTTGGGTTGTTAATGAATAAAATATGCCTCTTTTTTATAAACATGCAAAAGATTTTAATAAAAAAAATTTTTTTTGTCAGCTTTCTGTTTTTTTCAATCTCTTGACATGCTGGAAAATACATTTGACAACGATTAAATTCTTTTTGAATTGAAAACTGTTGAAAAACGAGTAAATCGCTTGATAATAATAAGCAAAAATCTCTACAAAAAAAAACTATTTTTTGGAAATAAGCAAAAAACGTTTACTCTCGTTTGCAAACACTTAAAATGAACAAAAAATTTATCTCTCATCTTCTAATTTATATTTATCAATATACGCAACGTTCTTGAAGTTCGCATTATAATACACAAAGTTGTCACATGACAAAAACTTTTCTTTTATATATAAAACTGTTATAAAATACAACTCGGCGTGTTGTTTTTATAATTTAATCGTTTCTCGATCATATATCTTCTCGTGTTTTTGTCTCTACTTATTCTACCTCAACCATTATTAGAAAAAGAATTTATTGTATGTATTCATAGACGTGTGTGGGTTCTTTCTAATTTAAACATATCCGGCCGGGTTTATTCCTCACTGAAACAAATTTTTGTTCAAACTATACGTGGTATCTTTTTTTATCAAAAAAACACTACATCCATGTCTTTATCATACAGATTTTATAAAAAATAGACTATTATTACAAACTCTGTGTTTTTTTAATGAGTCCGTCAAGCCTAAAAGAATGAAATCGCTAGGTTCTAACTCGGTTAAATTAAAATTTTCTGTCAGCTCAGTTTTTGTTCTATATAAAGTGTTGTTGGTAATTGGAAAAATGTAAAAAAAATGTGGTTTAACAATATTTTTATTTTTAATCTAACTTTCAATGATACATGTTGTTTATTGAACCAGGATACGTTGTTTTTAAAAAATTATTTTTTTCGGCTTTTGTGTAATTTTTGGATACGGGATAATAGAAACTTTATAGTGAATTAAACATATTCTAACTTTTTTTTTTCTTCTATCAGAAACTTCAGATTTTTTCTAAATTGAGATATAGATTGTTGCATTTATTGTTTATATTTTTGTGCCGGTCTTATAATGAAATGAATTTACAGTTCAATTACATTTTTAACTATTCTTCTATAAGAACTTGAAAACCTTTTGTTATATAAAGGTGTTGATTCTTTTTTTTTCAATAAAAGTTCTTTTTAAAGTACTCGAAAAACAAGAAAGTTTTTAATTTTTCTAGTTCTACGGCTTAAAATCCCGTTGAAAAAGTTTTGTTTGATATGTATTTTATCAGAACAAATATTAGATTAAAAGTTTTTCTTATAGTTGATTTAAATTTTTTATTGTTTTTATATGCCCGTAGAAAAAGGTAAAACCCTTTTAGTTTTCTGAGGTTGCATTGGCCTAAATGGAATACAACCATAAACTCTAATCTGTAGTTAATCGACTGTTAGAGCATTTTTAAACATAATCTCAAATATATTATTTTGTTTATGGTCTGTAAAAGATTAAATATCATATTTTTTACAACACATCGATGTTTGGGATCTCTGTTTTATACTGCATAGAAATAAAACAGAGAGCCACCTTTCTTGCGAACATTAAATATTGAACTGTAGAGTTGTGTTAATTGTCTTGAAACAGAACAAAAAATTGCCAAGCTTAAGAAGAGATGTATCTACTAAAAAAACAGTTTCTGTTCTCTTCTAAGACCATAATAACAAATCGATGTGTTTTTGACCAAATCCTCTGCCATAGTGTACAAACATAAAACGCTTAAATCGATGGATGGTAAGTGAATTAAAAATATCTTTGAAAAGAAAGTTATATTTTAAAAACCTCCTGTTTTTTATTCTTGTGTTTTTGTTATTAATGCTCTTAAAAACGCCAACGTTTTTTATCGTTTTCTTATTTGCGTTTTTTGTTGTTGAGATTATTATATTTATGTTTCACAACTGAGCTGTTTTTGCATTTATATTGTTGCTTATTGCTAGTTGTTTTATTTTAAGAACGTTAAAATATGAAAAGACTTATTGTTTTCACGGAAATAACAGCTTTGTTTAAGAACCTTTTTCTCGGATATTTTAAATCTGTGCATCTCCGGACATTTTCTCTTTATATCCGTAATTTCTGTTGTATATGAACTCTTTAAATATTAAATTTTTACTTTCTCTTTGTTTTTTATCACTTTGTGTTTTTTCTTCGTGATTTATTATTAAACCGAGTCTCGCAAGCTTTTACTTTAATCAAGTTTGACACCAAGCCAAGTTTTTATAAAGGAAGGTTTTTTATTACTTGATTCTGTAATATTGTAATGTGTATGTCATACTTGAAAACATGAGATGATACATAGCGGTTTCCTACTATGGCATACACAACATATATTTTGTTTTTTTATGAAAAGACGATCTTTTGTTTCTTGTTGTTTTTTATGACATTACACTTTTTTTCAGATCTTTTTTAAAAACAAATATTTTTTATCAGTTAGAACATTTATTGTGTTTACCACATAATAATATCGAATTAAATCTGTACTTGAACGATTGTTTTCCAAAATAGTTTAAGAAACCGTATAAATATTTTCTGATTACTTGTCGTATTTAGCCTTATCGTGTTTTTTACAAATATTGCTTGTCTTTTTACATTTTGAAAACAATTTAAGACTTAAATGCTAACCCTCTTAAAACGAATATGGTTTTTATTAGTGTAATTATTCTTCAACTTCATAAAGTAACTTCAAATCTATACTCTTTTTCTAACTGTAAGTGAATATTACAGACATACACGATATAAAAACTACAACAGACATAAATTTTATACTTTTTTTTTCGCGATCTTTTGTTATGTAAGATTTAAAAGAATTTCCTCAGATATTTGACAGAAGTTTTTTTAACACACGTGTGCTATCAATAAAAAAAATTTTTAAACACTTTAGGTTAAGATAGTCGATAACGCGACGATCTAATAGTATATATTTCCAATTATATTCTTATTATTCTGTTTAACAAGACAAAGATAACTGACTGTTGGTAAATATCAAGTACATGTAATTTTATTTGGTATACACTCATTGTCGTATGTCTTCTTTTCGTCAAGCCAATATTCTGATATATAGAGTTCTTTCGATTATCATAAATAGCGCATGTCAAAAACCCCATTGATTTTTTAACTACTTGTGTTATTGTTTATAGCTCAAGGTTTTTTTCTTTTTTAATCGTTCAACTGCTCTACTCAAAGCATAAGTCATAAAACAATCATTGTAAAAAGGTCTGGAGAACCCAAACGAGTCGTATTAAATTCTGAATTTCATAGTTCGAGTTCTTCAAAAATTGAAGAAATCGTTGTTAAAGACGCAACTTTCATGTTTTCTTGAAGCTTGGTCGTTGTGCAGAAGGTAAACAAATTATCGTTTATATTTTTTAAAACCAAAAAGTCGGCTTTAGCTTCTGTTAAAACATGTGGTATATTATTATTGAAAGTCGTTTTTGAAACATTTAAATCAAATATTTTTGGTGTTTGCCTAGTTTACTTCTCACTATAATCTTAATTGAGATAGTGCATTATATTTTATTTAAACAAAAACGAAGGCCTTTTATATAGAAAATCTATGATTTATTGTATTAAACAGCCGAAACACATTTAAAAGTTTCGTTTCTGTACACGAAAACAAACTTTCTAACGATTTTAATGAAAATGCAAACAGTTGAAGAAAATACAAAAATTATAAATGAGAGTTTTACACTCAACGAACAACATTTTAACTATAAAAAAAATAGTTTACAAAGTATAATTTAACTAAAAATGTTTTTTTTTGGTTAGTTTTTACTCAATTAACATCAAAGTAAAGTGGAAAAGGGTAGAAAAGAAAAGATAAAACAAAGTAAGTATTTATTTTTTTAGTGACATTCTTTGAAACATCAAAGCTGAACAAAATTTTTATCAAATTATACGTTGCACGTTCTTAAACTGTTTTTATAATATATCTTATATGTCTCAATTTACTTGGGCACGTATTTTAATATTTCATATATATTTTATTTGATATCGTTAGACGTTCTAATGACTTGTATGTGAGATTCAATCTTGAACTGATTTTCTAATGTCAGATATATCTGACACATATTTTTATATAGTTTTTCTAGTGTAAGTTATATATGACATTTATTTTTTAGCTGTTCTTCTAATTCACGCATATACCACGAATATACGCCACTAACTACTGATTAAATGAACAGAAAATAGTGTTTTATATAAAAAAAATTTTTAAGAAACTTCGCGTGAATTTCGATTCTAATTAATTTTGATAGAAAAATAATTAATCTTAGTGTAGTTTTTATAGATGCATAATTTTATATTAAAGGCCGTGAAAAACAGTTCTTTTATAAATTAGATCCCAAATAATTTGAGCCGATATTTACATTTACGTGAAGTTTTTTAATCTTTTTTTATATAAAACATCGTTTTGATGAAGATGTATTAAAAAAAACAAACACGATATACTCATGTTCACGATACATATTTACATGTGAGACTCGCTAATGTGTATTAAAAAAACCAAATATATTGTTTTTAAACAAACTGGTTCTATAACAATTTTTTTAGTTTTTTTAAAAAAACGGATCTCTGGTGTTTAGAGTCAAAATTCAGCTAAATTTGTATTAATAAATTTTTTTCCGAGATTTACACAAGCAGAATAAAAAAGAAGAACTACCCGGAACCAGCTATAATATATGATATATATTGAAAACGTAATTAATACAAAAAAAGACGTTTACAAAGCTTTTTCGTATATTCAAGACGTGTTACAGAATCTTCATTAAATAAACACTATAGATTACAGATAGGCATATATCAATATTCCCTTACGAGTCTAAAAGTATCGTCTTTATACGAGATACGTTACAAAAGTCCTCGTAGACTTTCCACTGCAGCTTTTAGTTAAAAACTTTTAATTGCAACCGTTTTTTAAATAAAAATACCTCACAAAAGTAAAAAATGTTAAAATTTTAAACACTACAGGTTTGATCAGATAACAAATTAATAAAAAAAACAATATTAGACAAACAGGGCCGGAGTGTGTCGATACTTGAGAGTTTAAACTCTTAATACAAACATAATTGTCACTCTACTTTACTGTATTTTTATTACCATCGTCTTTTATAAGCTAAACAGATTCTGCTACTTAGTATATACGACATATACAGTAACATATCAGATATAAAACTAGATATATAAATATAATATGAACAAACAGAGAACAACAATCAAAATCGCACAGAGAGTTATATGATAGCAACTAAAATAGTAAATATCACTGTGAACTATACTTGCCGGCATTAATTGTATTATTGAACTATACTTGCCGACATTAATTGTATTATTGAACTATACTTGCCGACATTAATTATATTATGTGAACTATTGCATTAGAGTTAAGCAATTATGCTGTTAGCTATGTATATTCTTAAAAAACAAGCTTTGTTAAAATATGCATATTTTTTTAAGACATATTTGATAAAATATAACAGAGCCGAAATGTTTAAATTTAGGATTTTATTTTAAGTATCTAGAGGATCTAGTCAATACTCATGAATTTAATCGCTTCTCTATATAAACAAAAAACATATATAAGTGATAATTCGTAAAAGAAGAAAAGTTTTACTGAGACTGAAGTATGTTTCAAAGGCAATAAGATATTTTTTTACAAATATAAAGTTTAATAATAAAACTTATTGGTTTAAACTATTTAATAAACAGAACAAATAAAGGAGTAAGTGATATATAGGCTTGTCTGATCATATTTAGTCTAAATTAACACGTTACGACAAAGCCACATCACAACTACCAGTACCTACACTCACACTTTTACCACATATGACTCTTTCAGAAACACCCTCAAGTCTATCCGCCACATTGCCTACCGCAGCTGAATACAAGTTCTCGGCCGCTTGTTCGAATGAAGCCATCATTAATGGCGACACGGCCTCTCCCCACCTTCTCCTTATCTCTGGAATCCCGAACCTCGTGACTCCGGATACGACACCACTTGTACACATAGCATCTGCCAAAACAAGTATATGCTCTTTATTAACGGATATTCCATGCGAATCTAAAGTAAATTCAATCTCTTTAGTTATAGAGAATCTAGCTGCTTCAATGCCTAAAGTTACTTCAATCTCTTTAATGTTATTTGTAGTTACAGTGAAGGTCGTGGGAAGAGAAAGCATTTCGTGGAGACCAGTTCCTTCCAAAACTAGCGGTTTTGTGTTTATTGTGTCGTAGCTTGGACCTTCTTGAAAAAAAGCTCTTTTAATAGAAAATGAAGTGATCTGGAGATTTGGAAGAATTGATTTTGCTTTCTGGATCTTGTATATTATGTCATTAGTGAGGCAAATTAATATACTACCAAACCCAGATACGTTATCCCCCGATGAACTTGTGAAATTGTTTAATGGTTTTGTGTAATTGTTTTCCTTATATGATATTTCATCACATGAAAGACTCTTTTTTATTTTATTAATTATTAGTTCAATTAAATGAGAGTTTTTGTTGTTCAACATAGAACCTGTTGTATCACAAGACTTGACAGAAGAACCAACTGTCATGAAAAACAAGAATGCTGTTTTTAATTTATTAAACGCGCTTATATCAATAAATAACTCAATATAAGTTCCTCTGGAATCATAAACAACTTCCATTTTACTCAGAATATCCTTTAGATAAGTCGGAGTCACATAATTCTGGAACTTGATTTCACTTGCACTTATCCCTTCCAGCGTTTTCCTATCAGGATACTTCGCCTCTATCTGTTTAATTAAGTCTTTTTCATCTCCAAACAGATTTTGTAAAAATTTTTCTTTCATAATTACTTTCTTGCTGTTTCTAAGATTCTTTTCTGATCTTAAATAAATTTTACTTATCGAAGTGGAAATGCTAATCGTTGCGTTTATTATTTCTTTTAAACGAGGTACACCGAGGGTAATGTTCATTGACATGGCCCCTGCAAAGTGGAACGTCTTTAAAGTCATTTGAGTACCTGGCTCACCAATTGATTGGCAGGCTAGAGAACCTATTGGGCTTAAATACTTGTCAGACAGGGGTAGCATTCCTGAGATAGCGGTTAAGATGTATTGTTGTTTAGAGCTCAGAAAGTTTTTTAGCTTAATTCTGAACTGTAGTTTTTGATCTTTCAAATTATTTTTAATTTCGTTAAACTCAACATTATTGATTATTGAATACTTACCATCATGATCCGCGTTACTTAGACGTTTTCTGTATATCTGATACATCAAGGACTCTAAATTTTTCAATATATTACCTATATGACTTGCTTCACTAAACGAATCTATTGAATTAATTAGTCCACAAACATACCTAAAGATCGTGTTTTTAATAAAACAAAACTTTTCACTAGATACATTTTTTAAATATTCTTTCTCTTTGATTCCGACTATGCTGGTTATTATCAATTCTAAAAGCTGGTCTGCTGTTTTTTTCTGTCTGATCTTGATTTTCTTTATAGACGCCGCAAGTTTAGTAGCATCTGAAGTGTTATTGTCCCCAGAGACACACGTAGATTTGTCAGTTTTGAGTGAGACAACCTTAGTCGTCTCTCGTTGTGAGAATGATACTATCCGACCGCTAAATTTTATTAACCCGTCATACCCCAGCTGACTATCTTCAATTCCCTTAATTAATCTCCTTTGCATGTATCCTGTCTCAGCTGTCTTGACAGCGGTATCAACTAAGCCTTCTCTTCCCGATATGGCATGGCAAAAAAACGAGAGTGGTTGGAGACCAGAATAGAAAGAATCGATTATTAGCCCCCTACTCACCAAACACTTCAGCAGATCAGATTTGGAAAATATTTGTGAATCAACATGTACGAACGACCTACCGTTAATTGTTGGAATTCTAGAACCCCCGACAACCTGTTGCCCGACAGCACAGACCATTTGGATAATGTTTAATAGAGAACCCTTAGACCCCGCCTTGTACATTTGCAGGGGCGAGTTTGAAGGGGGAAGTGGAACACCTATATTTATTTTTGTATTTTGTAAACTTTCAGTTGTGTCTAGGGGAACAGCCATTTTTGGCGTTTTCAATATAGATACTCCAAGATGATCTCTAAAAGTACTCACCTCCTTAATGATCAAAGCCTCTCTCTTATTCTGACTCATCCCCTTCAAACCTTCAACCTTTACCAAAATATCGGCAAGAATTTTTCTTTTATACGTAGTCCTATCAAGTAAAACATCGTCCAGGCCAATTGACAGCCCCATTTTATGAATTAAATTGGCAGAAGATCTCGAGACATTATTGGTGAAGTTGTTAGATATTACAGGGTCTAAATATCTGAGATATTTAATAAACTCAGCGGTTATTGACTTGGTAAATGTTCCTTTTATGAGAACACCTTTTTTAATGATTACCTCATTCGAATTGAAGTTGATTTGGTTTAGTTTCAAAATGGGACAGCCGTTTATTGTTTCTTTGAATTTAAATATTCGGTTTATTTTCTTTGGGAACTTCACATCACGGCTGGGTAATTTCTTACAACCATTTAGAGCATCTGAAAGAACGCTTTCCGAAACGATAGACGAGGTAACATCGACCCTTCCTTGCGGCGGCTTTTTAAATACATTGTGATTTATTTCATGTTCTTTAATTTGTTTCCCCGAATCTCGTAGACTATAGCTTGCTTCGTGATTACTAACCAGAGAACAAGAAGATAAAAACCCGAGATTTGGACTATCATTTTCTAATACACTCTTAAACAATAACACATCAACAACTTGAAATCCTGTGAACAATCGCTGAGGCCTCAAAACCGCTCCTTTTAATTTTTCTACAATCAATGCATCACCAATCTCATCGCCGAAATTAATAAAATCACTTAAATTATTTGAATCTCCGCTAAAAAGAACCGGAGGGCTCTCGCTAGATGTCAACTTGAACAAATAAGTCAAAAAGTCTTGTATTGGCATGACCGACACGCTGTTATTCCTTCTATTTATGATATTATGGTTTACACTCATGAGTGTATCAGCTTCTGCCTGACTCTCCAGTGTCTGAATTACATGGATATTCATCTCGTCACCGTCAAAATCAGCATTATAAGGAGCGCAGACAGATTCATTAAAACTTAAAGTTCTCGTGTTTTGTATTTTTACCCTGTGGGCCATGATTGATATACGATGAAGTGAAGGCTGTCTATTAAAAAGAACGAGGTCGTTGTCTTGCAATTGTCTTTCTACTTTATCGCCGATAGATAGTTCGTCTGCAAGACGCGTGCGTATTTTTTCTGTAAGTCTTTTCTTGTGAATTTCTTTATATCCTTGAGTTATTCTATATTTATCTGTTTCTGTGCTTGTATCAACACTGTTTCCAAAACTGTCGACGGGATTTGTAGAAGCGTTTACATAAATACACTTAGTAATAAAGTTAACACAAGGGTAGTTCGGAAAGTTCAATATCAAGCTTTTAAGCTTCTTAATATTCACCCTCGTCACCTCCTCGTCGACTGTTAAAGCTTCAGCCATTCGCTTTGGCATTCCAACCTGACAAATTTTGAGAAAAGGATCTGGAGTTATAACAGTTCGAGCAGAAAAGTCAACTCGTTTCCCACTTAAACTGTTTCTAAACCTTCCAGCTTTTCCTTTCAGTCTTTGAACAATTCCTTTAATTAGTTTAATATTAAATCCCGTCAAGTTAGAATTAATATAAAGATTCACGTGTAATTGTAAAGCTTCATAATCGGCCATTAAAGCTTTCAAATTAACATTCTTTTCCATGTTTGAAATTAAGGTATTGTTTATATGCAAAATTTCTGCACATTTAACAGTTAAATCATCTTCGTTTGATTTAATCGAAGTTAATATTGTTGTCGGCCTGAGACAATTCGGAAGTATTAAAAGCTTGGTAGTTATGATATCAACAGGATTAATATTAAGAAAATATATATAATAAGAGGAGATGTTTTCTGATTGAAATAAGTTATAGCAGGCTGTTGCTGTGAAAGTCTCAAGGTTAAAGGTTTTCGATAAACCTTCTTCTTCGGTTTTCGGCTTATTGTGAAGCATGGGGTATCTGTCAAATATTTCTTGTGTTCGTAATTTTAAACCTGGACAGTTTAATGTCTTAATTTTATTGTACAACGCAGTATTACTTCCAGGCACTTCTTCATTATTTCCCTTTTTGTCGATAAAGTTGGTTGTATTCGTAGCAAAGCTGCTATAATAAGACACGCCAGAACTCGTATCGTTATCAGAGTACAATATATTATCCTGTTTTTTAGTTAGCTTCCCGTTCTTTTGATTACAAAACCTACAAACTTTTATATTTCTAGACATTTCAATCAACACACCGAGCGAGTCTTTCTTAAACTTTTTAATAAAACCAATTATTCGGTTGTCCTCTTCATAGTCAGAAACAAATTCAAGATTGTATATAGCGATAGACTCTTCAAATGCTTTTTTCGTTAGTTTACTGAATATTAGAAACATTCCACATTTCTTACAAATACACTGTAAAATATTGTAAATATTCTTTAAATAACCGGAATTAAAAACCGGCAAAGCCAAGTCTATATGTCCGAAGTGACCAACACAACCAAGTATATCATTATTGCAAGTTATACACCTTTTATTTGTTAGAAGTTGGTTTATTCCAGTTATTCCTAGCCTCAAATCCATTGGTCCATTTTTTATCGGTACGAAGTTATCTTCATAAAGAGTCGGGTATTTGATTTGGACTGTACTTAATTCGGATATGAGTTGCGCAGACGTAGGGAGAAATTCGAGTGAACCAATTGTACTTGGCGGTGAAAGCGTTTTTACTGAGAGAAATTTGAATTTTGATTTTAGAGATTCTTTCATGATCCAAGTTTTGTGTTTTTTCGTTTTTTTTATTTTTATCATTTTCTGTTTATTTTATTGGAAAATATTAATAAAAGCGGGAACTGGCATTTTCATGTTTCCGCCAATACTTCTGAACTAACATTGTTTCAATTAAATACAAATCGAAAATCTTTAATTGATATTAATTAAATAAATTATTGCATAAAAAACAATATATATAATGCTAAGAAGCATAATAGAAAAAAACACTTATTATATTTTTAATTTACAGAAAACACACAAAATACAAAACAACAAATCAATTAAAATATTTTCAATTTACAGTAAATATACACAAAAAAGACCATGCCACAACTGCCCAAAAACATCCAAAGCTGTACCTCAGAAGACGAAAGGGAGCTCCTCCTCTATAAATATCTTCAACAAAACCCTTCAACACTCTACGGAATCTTAACTTCCCTGTCTACCAATTGGAAAACAATAACAACACCTCGGCATATAAAAATAATAAAAACTTCCCTAAGACATCTGCCGTCCACAGAAGACACATTGGCTTTATTAGAGAAAATAATAGACTGGTCCGACATAAACAATAAAAAGAACTTAAAGTTAGAATTGATTTCTTTCAAAATCAACACCTTGTATTCACTTAAACGTTACACTGACACTATAGAAAACATTGACGATTTAATCGTTGAGTATAAGAAACTGGATGAAAGGAGAAAATTAGCAGATCTCTATATTTTAAAAAGTCAGTCTTTATATGAAATGGGAAGTTTTCAGAAATCAAGGTCAATATTAAGTTCTGCTAGAGGGATAAGTCTAAGTACGATTTGTTCAAATCGTGTAGTGGCTATGATTGATTTAATTTCAGGTGTTTTTTTATGTGACGACGGAGATTATAATGGAGCGAGCTCATATTTTATGGAAGCGGTTACTGGATTTAAAAAACATTTTACCCTTTTGGAGACGACATTCAGTTACATAATTTTGTCTAAAGTCATTCTTTACGACTTTTCTGGGGTTCAACGAGTTATAAATTCAAAAGATTTCAGACTAATTTTAGAAGACAATAGGAACGAGAAAATCGATATTTTGATTGAATTGGCAGAATGTGTAAAATCGGTTCAGTTAGAAACATATAAAAACTTGGCTAATCATTTGAGAAACAAGTTTAACGACTTGTTTCTGGAAAAACACTTAAATGTACTTTACAATAAACTGTTTGATAAAGCAATTAGAAAGTTAATTAGACCTTACGAAGTTGTTTATTTGAAATTTGTATGTGAAAATTTGAATATTTCAGTCGAAAATGCATCGGAAAAATTACACGAAATGATTGTTAATAATGAAATCACGGGGGCATTGGATGTTGAAAGAGGGCTGTTGAGAATTTTTAAACCGAAAGTTGGAGTAATCGATTATAAAGAGGAATATGCGCTGATAGATCAAATTAAGTGAAACAACTACTTTACAGTATTTTTTATTATCGTGTCTATAGTTGTCAAACTTTAAAATATTTTTAACAAGAACTTTTTTAACGTTGTTTTCAATTTAGAAGAATGTTAACTTATTTTGTGAAACACATTATTTTATCTGGAAATATTAAACCAGTTGTTGCATCATCTCTATTAACGGGTAAAGCAATGAGAAGATATGTTTCATATTGAAAGCGTTACTTACTGTGTGAACCTATAGTTTTTTGAATAATTTAATCTTGACCTTTTTTATTTTTCGAGACCTTTTAGTTACCAAATGTTTTCAAAAAAGGTTTAAAGTTAATTTCTAATTATTTTAATTTTAGAAGGACATAATTTCATAAGTTTTTTATTATTCTGCGGAGGTTGAGTTTAAAAAAAGTTTAGCATTATTTTTAGAGTTGGCGAATATAAAAGTGGATTGTGTTTATTTTTAAGTTTATTGCTAGCATTATAATATATTTATGGCTTCTAATGATTCTTCGTCAATATTATTAACTGGGGTGGGAAGGAAGCCTTTATATATCAAATAGTAGACATGTGTCACTTCGGTTATTATAGCACAAAAACTTTTTTCTTTCAGAATATATTTTCAAAAACGTATTGAGAACCAATGAAGTTTATGTTTTTGTTAATAGAGTTTTTACGAAAATAGAACAGAAAAACACAGTTTGACTTATATACACGTTTTTGTTCAATAAAACAAGTTTAAAATCTCAACGGAAACACTAAGGTTTTGTATAAAAAGTTGTTTATTTCGATATTGTTTTAAATTAGGGTTTTAAAAAATTTTAAAATTGTGTTTTTATCGACAAAAAAACAGATTACATTCGATTTTACGTTTAGTTTGGCTAGTCAGCGCGGAAATTTGTAAAAACACTATGCTGAAATATACTATTTGAGTAAACTATGTAAATAGAACCAAGTATAAGAGTGTTTTTAAAAGACACGATTCTGACGGTATTTTAAAAAAAATGTTCCGATTATATAATTAACCCTTTTTTTTGATTAATAATAAAAATAAACTGAAAACCTCTTAACGATTTTCATCTTTTTTAAATATAACACAGGTTGTTTTTCTTTTAAAAACGACACGTTTTTTTGTATAGTCTTATGATATACACAACAGATTTCATTAGAAGCGCTGTAGTAAGTTTTCGTTAGTTTATTTTTTGTTTTAGGGGGTTATATTTGTACGAAACCTAATCAAAGTACTTACTTTTTTTTCTATTGTTCCGCTTATAAATCGAAAATTATGAAACCGTTTGCGCAATGTTCCAAACGTAGCTTTTTCAGATTAGACAAATAAAAAACCTATTCGAACTAAAAGATTTACATTTATAAAATTTTACATTCACTTTATAACTTAATTAAGTAAAGAAATACTATAATTTAACTAAGCTATTTTTCTATAAATAGAAATACACTGAAAAATACTAGACATTATAGCAAGCGAACACGGTTTGACTCATTTTATATATCGTTTCGAGTAAAGCGCGAAGATCCGTGAAAAAATCTTTATTTATTTTTCAAAACATCGTTTTTCTTTTAAACGTCACTTTAAAGATTTTTTCTTCGTATTCTGAAAAAGATGATCCACTCAATGTGCTTACGCTTTTTTTATATATAAGGTTGAGTATTGTGTATGTTATGTGTTTCTTTCTATTAAAAAACAAATTGCTTGCTTTTATTATAATAAAATGTTATACATTTTAAGTTATATTAGAAGGGTTTTAAAAAATGTTAGTTTTTTGGCTCAGACGGTTGCTTTTTTTTTAATCAAAAAAAACTACGTTTTGATATTTATTTTACCAAAAGAGACGCTGTACTAAAATGAAACTTTGTTTTAAAAAACATAAAACAGACAAGTGTTAGCAAATTTTATACAAGGTTATTCATCTCACTAAACTCTTATCTTGGGGAACTTCGGATATAAATTTAGAACAGTTAAAACAAAAAATAGAACGAAGAAGATAAAAAACATTTTTTTTTTCTTATTTTATATAAAACCTGTGAACAGATAAGCACGTCACGTGTTTTTACAGATATAAATAAGTAAATTTGATCTTAAACGAAAAAAATGATCTTTTTTACAAGCCGAGTCATAAACAATAAAAAGCATTTACAAGATTAAAAAAGAAAGTAGTAAGAAAAAAACACAAAGAACGATTTTTATTACAAGTAGTTCAAGTGCCTTTTGTGTCGGAACCCGGTTTGGAATTAACTGCCGCGAACTCGTTAAGAATTTTTATTCCAAATGCCAAACCAAGTAAAGAAAAGGTACCTCCAATCAAAATTGGAAACAACAACTTAACAAAATGACCTGGTCTCTTTCCTTCGGCAATAAGCACAGCAGAAGCAATCTTCCCAACATTACGACAGCCCAAGTATGACAAGACCCCCATGATAGAAGTATATACGAACACTCCACTTGTATGCCAGACTTTTTTCGGGCCTTCGCAGTCAGCCTGTTTAAAAATCGTCATTCCTGTTAGAAAAGCAGTAATTAAACTGCCTTCACAAAATATCATACAAATTGTTGCTTTACTTTTGAGTTCGGGAACGAGAATGGCTGTTCCACTGACAGCGCTGCTAATATTTGACAAGCCGTTTAATGCACCGGTGAAGGCTAGAGACATGCAAATACCCAAGCCGACATTCCCAAGAAAAGAGGTTTTAGTTAAAACATAAAGAGTTTGTATTTTATAGTTGAATATTATAACTAGCAATAGGAGGACGGGAAAGAGCATTAAGAAGAGTTTTGATACCATGCAGGGGTTTGCTGAAATTGATATTTTTTTGAGCAAATTATTGAAGGGGGGAGAAGATGAGATGGAAGAGATCTTGCAGATACTTAATCTGATGGAACAAGAAGTTGGACACTCTGACCTTGTGAAGAACGGAGAAGTCTATGATGGGTTATTGAAGGAAGTGTTTAGTTTTTTTGAAGAGAACGAGTTATTAAAAAAAATATAGCTGTTTGTTTATATATTTTTATGTTTTAGTTTATTGCAAGTTTTTGTATTTATTTTTAATTATACTGTTGGTTTTAATATAATATTTTGATTAAAAATTTTTCTCGTTTTTGCAAATATTTATATAAAATTTTGAACAAAAAAAAAGTAATTATGCACATAATTATTGATCTAAAAAAAATCAAAAAAGAAAATATAGAAGCGATAAAATATGTTTCAAACGGAATTTTACTTATTAAAACGAAAAACACAGAAACCAAGTATTTAATTACATACGAGAAAGGCACATTAATTGTAAACTATGGAGAACAAATGTATTTAACAGATTTGATAGCAAGAGAGATTCAAAAATAGAAAATAGTTTTAATTACAAATTTTTGTTTCCCTTTTTCGAAAATTTTTTTATTTCTTCCGCTTCCAAGAGTTCTCTTTCCGCCTTTCGTTTTTCTTTGGCCTCTTCTTTTTCCTTTTTTTGCTTCTCCTTTGTATCATCTTTTGCTCCAATTTTCCAAAACTCGTCTTCTTTGATTTTTTCTTCGAGTTGAAGTTTTTCTTTTTCTCTTAATTTTCGGGCCGCTTTTACTGCCCGGCCTCTTTTTTCAGCCTCAAAATTGCCAGATTTTCCCATGGGTGTTTTCTGTTTTTCCGTTAAATTAGTTATATAAAAAACAAGACTTTTATTTTGTTTTTATTAAAATATCTTTTATTTTATCGTAATTTTCTATAATAAATTCATCAACCGCTTCCAACAGTGGATTTGGAATTGTGTTTTTTTCTATTTTTTTTTCCTTTACTTCTTCCGTAACTTTGAGATCAAATCTGCCTAAGTATTCAACAAAATATTTATATTCCGTTTCTAAAACTAACAGCTCGTCTCTCGTAAAATCATTTAATATCAAAGAGTCTAGTTTTGAGTCCAGTTCAGTAAATTCATTTATTGCTCGATAATTAATTAAAAATTCTTTTATGGACTCCAGAGTATCTGCATTCGGTATAATCATCTTATAGTCATTATCGAGTCTTTTAATTAACAGAAGCACGTCTCTTTTTTCTTCCAGAATAGAAAGAAATTTATCCGATGATATTTTTATCTCGTTATTGACCCTTGGGACTGTTTCTATTTTTTTAAAAATTTCTGTTAAATATTCAACTATCATCTCATTAGATAGAAGATTTAAAACAGGGTCTTGTTCATTTCCCGTTAATGCAATTGCTTTATCAATTAATAATTCCAGTAAAAATTTTAAGCTTTTGAATTTCATTCTTTCGTTCATTAATGTACCATCCTTATCTATTATTGTATAAATGGCTGGTGGGTTGAAGCCTAAGTTTTGTGTCATATTTATAGTAGTTATTGTATTGAAAAAGTCTATTGATTCACTGTAAGTTTGGAATGGATAGAACCGAAGACAAGTGTTGTCCGGTAAAGTATAAGAGTTTTCGTGTGTAGTTTTTAACTCCGGTACGTCAAATGTAGCGACTATTTTAGTTACTATCTGATTTTTAATTAACGAGTTAGATTTTAATTTTGTCCGCTTTGTCGGAGAGCCTTCCATGAAGAGACTTTAATATTTATTTTTATATGAAATTTTTCATTAAAAAATAGCATTTATTGATGTGCTTCTTTATGGTCTTCGGTGTATAAAACTACAAATAACAAACGACGGAAATCAATAAAAATTACACAAAAATTACTGTTTGATGTTTGGTAATATTATGTGTAGTTTGATACGGCGATTTTTTTGTAAAACGAGTCTACTTGTGGTTATTAGAAATGCCTGTTTATAACAAGCTGCGGGGCAAACCCGGGGATACTTATCATAGCTTTTCGCTTTCAATATAGTTTAATTATGTGGTTTTCTATTATAATTTAATGAAGAAAAAACAGTAAAGTAAAACATATACAAACACTATTTTTGATTACTTTTTAATTACAATATTATTTTAAGAACACCGTTGAGCTTCAAGACGCAAAAACAAGTATTAAGTGCTCTGTTGAGCTCTTCATTTGATATATTTTTTATTAAACTCTTTGTTCGTGTTTTTATTCTTTTTTTAAAAAAACGAGCGTCGTTAATGCGTGTGATTTTACGTTGCTTAGGTGTACAAAACTGAAAGTTGAATTTATACTTAAATAAATTTAGTTTAAACAAATTATAGTGCATTTTTTACAATTAGATATACTCTAAAGCAGAGACGATAAATTTCTCTAGTTGAAGGGTCGGATTGGAAAAAATTACGTGCTTACGCGAAATGACTAAATCAAGCTGAGAGAAACTTCTTATCTGAAGATGCAGATATGATAAAATGATGTTCTTGAGAGGCAGATTAATAAAGTAATATCTTAATCGAATATCTTTCTCATACGAAAAAGAACATCGGAACGAGCAACATTGGTTTGAAGGCCTAGTTGAAATCAAGTCCTAGAAACAACAGTCTCAGTTTATCAAAAGTCTTTCGCGGGTCGTGTGTTTTTTACTCTGATTTAAAAAAAGAGCGTGTACAAGTACCAACACTGGTCTTATGACATAATTCTGGTAAAGTTTCTATCACAAAAAACAGCAAGTTTTGTTAAGATCGAATGTCTGTTAATATGAAATACTAGATACTATGTTTGGTTGAAGAAGATATATATAAAATAAGACACTCTGTGTTGAATTATATGTGTGAACCTGCTCTTTTATTCTTATTTGAAGCGATATCTGGAAGAGGGTGGGGGGGGGGTTATGAGGCAATCAAAAAAAAAGATAATTCTTCGATTTATGATAAAAATCAACGAGGTTGAGATCGTAAATACTTGAAAGAAGATTTTTTCCTTTATTTGTGACACAGATGAAGCGGGTCAAAAAAAAGCGTCGGTAAGCTCTTAAAAACTTTTTAACTCAGCTACTCTTTTAAAAATAACAGCCTTTTGGTTTCTAGTGTTTATGACAGTCGTTTTCTAAGTTTTCTATTTTTTCAAAGTTCTTATTTTAATTTTTTTAGCGCTTACGTTTTTGAAGAACACTTCTATATTTTGTGTGTATAGACGTGAAACTAAAACTGTGAGCTAACGCTAAAAAAGCAAACCTTTAATCAACACGCCTTGTTTGTTTTTTGTAGTTTGTTGTATTTCATTATGTTTTTCTTAAAAGTTTTTTAGTTTTTCGTGTTTTAATTTTGTGCTTATTGAGTTAAAGATAATAATGTTTTTGGAAATATCTAAGTGCATACCCGGACTTTAATAAAAGAAATGCCAGTGATAAAAAAATTCTCCTGATCTTGAGACTTTATTCCATCAGCGGCGAAACACAAAATAATCAAATTAAGTATTGAAAATTAACGGCGTCCTAAAAAAACATATAATTTTTTTTGTTTTTTAATTTACTTATATAAAATAAATACATTCATTTAGAAAACAACACCCGAGTTGTCAAAAAACGTAATTTGTATTAACTTACTCGGAACTCGAGTGGTTCCGAGTTTTTTTTACTTAGAAATTTATTGTAAATTGTCAGTATTTAAAACTTATAAGTCATAAGATTATAAAAGATAACGGCACTCCAAAATACTATGAAGTGAAATCGATGAGATCTTCATTCGACACAGTAAAATAAAATGTTAAACATAAAACCTGTTTTTTACTTGAAAAATAAGTTATTTTAAAAAAGATTCTTTTCAAACCTCAAAAACCGACGCAGCCACGAATAAATAACTGTTGTTGCTAAGTTATAAACTTAAAAGAAAGAAGTAAAAAGAACATTCATAAACAGAAACGTTTTTTATAAAACGATTTTGTTTGTTTTTTTTAATTGATGTTTTTTTCATATACGCCTGTTAACTATAGATAATAACAGGCTGGTGTAGCGTTCTCCTTTTATATAAAAAATTAAATGTCTTTCGAAAAAAAAAGTTTTTCAAGCTCTTGTGCCCCTTAAAACCTTTGAAAAAATCAAATTGGATTATTTTATAATTATAATTTGTAAAACACTTTAATCATTAGTATAATGTGAACTTTCTATACAAAAATTAATATCTTTCAACTGTATAAATCTGATATAATAAAGAAGCTTTTAAAAAAAAAGGAGAGAACAATACCCTTTTAAAAAAACGTCGTTTTTATGAATAAAGTAGTGTTACATGATATTGTTAGTATCACACACTTTAAAATATAAACTTTTTGATAAAAGCTTATATCAAAGAGTTGTTTTTTTATCAAAAACTTGTTATAGTATTTTGTTTATACACAGAAACCTGAACAAAAAAAAATTTAAAGCCATATTGGAAAAATATCACAGCGTTCCTATTATATAATGTCTCCTTTTAAAAAAAGACTATGTTTATAAATACTAGCCTATGGCCGACTTCTTCTTAAGTTTCCTTATTATATTTTGTGGTCAAATCAACGTTGCTATGGAAGAACGATCAACTGTGCATTATAATAATGTTTCGCTGAATATTATAGGCGAAACACTCTCTTTTCAATGTAATTCTAAACATATAAATTTAGGGTGTAAAATTAAATTAGAAACTGATTCAATCTGTGAGCTTGAAGAGACCAGTTTAAAAACATCTATTCTAAAACAAAAGAAAAAACCTCCTTCTAAAAAACAAGATACTACAGAAAATAATCAAGATAACTGGGTGGAAGTTAATCCCAACCTGTACGAGAATATATTCACAATTCAAACTCATATAACTTTTTTCCGAGTTTCAGAAAAACTCTTAGATATATTATTGTGTGTTCAATTACAGTTCCCTGGCCTTAATAATCAATTCGAAGCAGAGAACTTAAAAGATTTAATAACAAGATTTCGAGAAGTGTTTCAGATAGATAAAGATATTTCGACAAACCACGTTTTTATGTTTCGTATCGTTATTCTAGCTAAGGAATGTAGTACAGGAACTATTGTACGTTTATCGATTGATTCTAGAGATTTTTGTTTTAAAATTGAAGAAGGAGATGCTAATAACATAAAAGCAATTTTCATTTAATACACAGAACAATGTTTTTTTTTCGTTTATATACAGTAAATTTTTTTAGGTCGTTAATTTTTTGCTCGTTTTTTATCTTCTTGAGATACTTTTAGAGTTTTAAGTTGAATAGGTGTTTATTCAAGTCATTTATTAAAACTGAACCTGGTGAAAAAGTGTTAAATAAAACATTTAATACAGTAGTTGCATTCTAATAAGCTTTTATCATAAGAAACCTTCTGTGTATAGAGCCTATGCGCAATATAAAACATTTTATCAAAGATTATAAAAAGTTTTTTTATTAAATATTAGTATTTTTAAAACATATTCGACCAAAAAAAAGCTTTGTTTATAGAATAAATTGACGAGATCAATCTATTGAAAGAGATTCGCCACTTAATTCTCGAAACCTTTATATAATTTATTAAGTCGAAGATAAAAAGTTTTCAAGTATTTTCATTCTGAAACAATAATATGTTTTTCATTTGCGTATTATACGTTTTTTTTCACTTGTTTTTTTATTCAACTTTTTTTTTCGTCAAAAACAAACTATACTATATGCAAGTTGGTTTGATATTTCATGAAGAGTCTGTGATCTAAGATAGAACTACATCAAATGAAAAAAACTTTTATGACTAAGATACTATGATAAACGAAACAAGAAACAGCGGAAAGATCAAAGAAATAACACCTTTTACCAAACCTTAAAATATTTTTAAAACCCATAACTTTTCAAAAGCATGTTTTCTTTAGAGTAAAGAACCTTATATATAAACGCAGAGTATACATAAACACTCTGTTATATATACACAAAAAACTTAGCAAGGTTTAGCTTTTTAAATTTTTTAGTTTTAATAATATGTGCAATAATCATGTATATAGCACTTTTCTCTGTATTTCTATATCAACATTTCTTAATGCATAACTTAGATTACTTACTTTATACTCTAAATTATTTGTTTTAGTCGATTTATTTGTGTAAAAAAGATTATGAAGTTAAGTATACATCCCTTTGTAAAAATTAAAATAGAAAGAAATTAACAACATTTTTGAGGAAATTAATATTTTATTGAAAACCTCAAGGCAAAATCTCTATAATTTATTTGATGGCCCTTTCAGACACGTCGTATAGTTTAAATAACCGACACTGATATACTTCATATTGTTTTTATATATTTTAAAATTCGGTACATAGCAGACTGTTTAGATACTAAAACACTCTTTTTTTCCTTGTAAAGTTTACAAAAAAAAACCAAAATGTAGTAAATATATAAATCAAAACATAACTAAGTCAGTCACTTTTGTTAAAATGAAAAAAGTTGATCAATATACAATCCATTGATCCTCGAGAGCCCCTTTTTCATTTCTATTTTTATAGACAGAATGCGAATTGTTTTGAAACACATTTATACTTAATTATAAAACTCCTGTTATATAAAATTGTTTAAAACACAAAAACGGTTTACTAAAATTTTATATAAAAAATACATGAATTACAATAATTCACCCGAGCATAATAATTATAACACCCAAAGAAAAAACAGACATGTCATCGATCATACAAACCCAAACCAGCAAGATTGTTACTACTTTCTTTATTCTAAATGCGATAGACCATCTTGTCCTTTCCGCCATTCAATAGAAGCAAGAACGACACAAGAAATATGTCCTTTATATCAAAGAAAAGTAATGTGCAATGGCGCGTGTATGAAAAGACATTCAACATATCATTTAGAAAGAAAAAGGGATTCAATTATGTGCTATTTTGATACAAATGATCAATGTAGGAAACCAAATTGTGAGTATCAACATCGAAATCCCAAAAGAAATATTGGGAATCAAATTCTTAATCAAAGGTCTTCAAATTTTGATTTAAAAGATACGAATAGCAAAACGGAACTTGAGGAAGATTTTGTTAGTAGAATGGAAAAATTAAATGTTGCCAAAAAAAATATAGAAAAAAGTAACTTATCAGAAAGTGAGAAACAAGAAATTATTGATAGAATTCTTCAAGAATTAAGGCGTGGTGGTTTTTAGACATTTTTTAAGTAAATATTTTAAATGCATTAATTTATTTTGTAAAATATACAGATCATGTCAGAACAGAAATCAAAACTGCAACAACTACGCGCTTTAGAAAAACCAGACTTTTTATATGAAAGAAATGTCGATGATAACAAAACCCCTTTATTAATCACATTCCCTTATCCCTATATGAATGGAAAACTACATCTCGGGCACTTATTTACTTTATCTAAGGCTGAATTTTACGCTCGATATAAAGAATTAGAAGGCTACAATGTTTTATTTCCGTTCGCTTTTCACTGTACAGGAATGCCAATCTCCGCCTCAGCTAAAAAACTATCTGAAGAATTGAACGGAGAACCCGTAGACAATTCAATAAAAAAGATTTTACAGAGCTTGGGCTTTAATAACTTTAAAAAATTTACTGACCCAATTCATTGGATTAAAACATTCCCACGAATAGCAATCGATACTCTGACAGAGTTTGAATTGATGGCAGATTGGAGGCGTTCGTTTATTACAACAGAATACAATCTCTATTATGATTCGTTTGTAAAGTGGCAGTTTGAAGTGTTGAAAGAAAAAGGTTATTTGTTTTTTGGAAAAAGGTATAGTATTTACTGCCCAAAAGATGAACAGCCATGTTTCGATCATGATAGAATGAAGGGAGAAGGGGTTGAGCCCATTGCGTTAGATTTATTGAAAATTCCTTTGTCACCGGTGGACTCTGAGAAACTGTTTACCAAATTATCTATTTCTGCCCCACTGCGCGAACCAGAGCTGGGCGATATACAAAAGGATATGTTAAATCTTACATATCTTTTAGCGCCACTAGTAAAACACAACTTAGAAGACAAAATTGAGGTTTTAGTCACAAAGAACTATAAATTTCAGAGGATCAAACTAAATAAGAAATTTTATTTAATAGACAGCAAGCTGAAAGAAAATATAAAACGACAATTTGAAATTGAAATAATCGGCGAGCCTTTAGAGCTAGAAGCTTATTTAAATATATACGAGCTGCCGGACAATTTTACTTTGAAACTTATTGAGTCTGAGACGCCCAAATTCTTACTTAAGAACACGAAAAAATATGAGAATAATATAATAAACGATAGAACCCGAGAAGACAACAACGATGGGGAAACACTCTTACGGATATACATTCCTGAAAGTGAAGTGATTAGTAGGTCAGGAGCAGTGTGTGTCGTCTCATTGACTGATCAATGGTTTATTAATTACGGGGACAGTGAATGGAAGCAAAAAACCAGAACTCTTTTAGAAAAATTACAAGCAACTAAACAAACTAAAGACATGTTGATTGAAGGTATTGATTGGATTGAAAAATGGGGATTTTCACGCAGTTTTGGTTTAGGTACTCGAATTCCTTGGGATGAAAAATATTTAATTGATTCACTTTCTGATTCATCAATCTATATGGCATTTTATACTGTAAAGCATTTTCTTTTTAAAGACATTGAAGGAAAAGAAGAAATTTTTCCCACAAAACATTTATGCAAAGAAATGTGGGATTTCATATTTTACGGGAAAGAAACACAAAATAAAGAGTTGAAGAGAGGTGAAAACTATAAAATATTAGAAAAAGCGAGGAAATCTTTTTTATATTTCTATCCAGTAGACTTACGAGTAAGCGGAAAAGACTTATTAAAAAACCACTTATTGTTTTTCTTATTTAATCACGTAGCTATTTTTGATGAGAGCTTTTTCCCTAAAAGAATATTTACTAATGGATATCTTTTATTAAACAGTGAAAAGATGAGTAAAAGTACAGGTAATTTTTTGACTGTAGAAAAGTGTATAAGTAAATATGGAGTTCATGCGACAAGACTCTGTTTAGCTTCTTGTGGAGATTTTAATGAAGATGCAAATTTTGAAGAAAATGTAGCCAACCAGTGTATAATTAAATTATGCAAATTAAAAGATAGCATTGAAGCTTATGCAGTGTCCGAAAAAACTGAAGAGACACAGATTTTAAAGGACTTCTTATTGGGGGGAATAAGCTTATTGGCTAAACAAACTATATGTAATTATGAAAAAATGTTATTTAAGGAAGTGGTTAAGACCGGTTTTTATGAGATGCTCAATCTTTATAATTTGTTTATCGAAATGGGAGGCACAGATAATTCAGTTTCTCTTTATATGTTCTTTAGAACTATTTTAATTTTAATGGAACCAATAGTCTGTTCTTTTTCTATAAGTCTTTTAAATGGAGATTATCTCAGTAGTAAGTTAGATAGCGGAAAAAACAATAATTTATGCACGGAATCATCAAATAATAAATTTAAAACAATAAACCTAGAACACAAAACAGACATTTACGAAGGTGTGACTTATTATTTAAAACAAATAAAGTTAATTAAGAAAAACGCTGTGAAAAAGAAAATAAAAAAGATTCGAATAAACTTGGGCAAAGAATATTCTGAGTGGAAAAAAGAAGTTTTAAATTCTGAGGAAGAAAAATATGCAGAAATATTTCAGACACATAGAATTAGTCCTAAGGTAGGCTTGGCCTTTGCTAATTTTAAGGAAAAAAAGACCTTCGATGAATTTGCGATCTTGACTGAATTCAGAAGTTATTTTGAGAAAATTAGTGGTCTTGAGATACAAATAGAGATGAACGGGAAGGGTGAGCCATATAATCCTTTAATTGAATACTTAATTTGATTTTTTAATTAAATAAACAGTTAATAATCATATTCAAAATATATTTTTAATTACATCGTAAATTATCTTGATTATAAAATATCTTCTTATATATTTAGAAAAAACATAAAATAATAAAATGTATTATTTTTATTAAAAGTCAAAAGTTTGGTAAATTGGTTCAATTAACTTTTGTGTTTTTTGTTCAATTTACCCGTTAAAAATTATATAATTAAAGAAGAAAATTGACATCCCGTTACTGAATAACGAGATTAATAGATTAAACTAAATTAATAACTTTCCCATGCCTTTTGAATCATCCCCGAATACAACTGACTACAAGCGTGAAGGATTAAAGTATATTGCAGCCGAAGTCAAGAACGTATTAAAATCTGGAGAAAGTCTGACTTACAGCGAAATATGTGCCAAGATACACATAAGTAGACCAGAAATATTAAAACGAAGAGTATACGACGTTTTATCGGTTATGTCTGCATTACATATGGTGAGCAAAGACAAAAAAAGATATAAATTCATTCAAAGAGATCTGGAAGTTGAGTTAAAAGAAGAAATAAGAGAATATGAAGCGCATTTGTTGTTTTTAAAGAAAATGAGAAGGGCTTTTACTTCGTTAGTTAATAAAAATCAGAATCGAGATCCCCCGAGTACAGTTGAAAGATATTATCTCCCTTTTGTATTGGTGATTTTTGATTCATCCGCTAAAATTAAATGTGAAATAAACGATGATCGAACACATTTTTTGTTTTCGAGCTCAAAACCAATTCATCAAATGAAAGAATTTGAAATCATCAATGAGATGTTTACTGAAGCTGATTCAGATATGTAATTGTTGCTTGTATATTTTGAATAAAGATTCATAATTTTCATTTTTTGATTATGAGATAAATCACGGCTTTTGATTAATGATATTTGATTTCACATATCTGATACGCGTCATTGATTTAAGTATTTTTGATTTACAAAAAGAAGAAAAACACAATTATTAAATACTTTGTATTTGAGACGTTTTTTATAAAAAATAAAATATTTTCGAAAACAAAAATGATTGTCAATAGAATGATTAATGATTTTTGATCTTGATATTTCTTTAAATAAGTGCGTGTTAGAATCATTAACATGTTTGCCTTACTTTTAAATGTAATTATTAAATTCACACTAACTAGTACTTCAGAAGATTGTTCTATTATTTGTGCGGGTTCTGGGATGTCTGGAACAGGAAATGGTACCTATCAAGTTCCACCAGCAAGTTTAATGACCCCTCAACCTTTACAACAACAAATCTGTTCTTGTTATCCTGTTGGGACCGGGACTGGAGTTCCAGGTGGATATTATCCACCTCCTGTACAACAGTTCCCTTTACCACCAAATTATCCTGCTACTCCAACCTATCCACCCCCAACTTATCCTCAACAACCACCACAACAAACTATTAGTCAACCTCCACCACAAAAAAGCACAAAAATAGAATGTGATACTTCGACTCTAGTTGTTTGTAATAGTGTTGTTGAAGATGTACCAACTTCAACTGCTGTTCCGCCTCCTCCCGTAACGTA
Organism: Cucumispora dikerogammari; assembly: GCA_014805705.1. NCBI lineage: Eukaryota > Fungi > Microsporidia > Cucumispora > Cucumispora dikerogammari. The sequence goes on along the minus strand of SBJP01000029.1, from coordinate 8,710 downwards.
TTCAACGCCTGTTTTTCAACCAGTAGTTCCAATTTATCAACCTGTTTATCAACCAATGCCGCCAGCACAACCAGCACAGCCAGTCTATCAAACACCACAACCAACCTATTATCAACCATCTAATCCAGCGCAAGCAACGGGAACACCTTCTGTTGGTGGTGGTTTTCCACAACAAATGACAAGCGGCACACCAACTTCTGGTTCGGTTGGTGGTGTAGCACACACAGTATCATCAGATTGTGTAAGCAATTGTACTACGGGAAGTGGAAGTGCTCAACCAAAGCCAGTCAAAATTCAAAGACCAACTCAAATAATCATTGAATCATCACCCGCACAACAACAAACAAACCTACAGCAACAAACAAACCTACAGCAACAATTAAGCAGTTGTGTATGTGCGCCGAGTTCGGGTTCAATAGGCGGAGGAAGTTCGTTTATGGGAGGAAGTGGTGCGAATCAAACTGAGATGTGTGTATTGAAAGATGAGAACAATGTCTATCAAGAGTGTCTAAAGGGGGATAGTATGAATTATGAAACTGTTGGACAAGTGCAAATTCCTAAAATGAATATAGCACCTGTCTCAGAAAACAACTATTGTGTTTGTTAGACCAAGAGAAATAATTTAATAAACAGCCTCTTAAAAAAAATTTTTCTTTCAAGATGTTATATTATTTTCATCTTTATTTTTGGTTGTAAAAACAACTTTTTAAAAACAAACGCTGACAGCTTTGAAAAAATATCGTTGTGAATATCGCGAGTCTGTTATAAAAAACATAGGGTTTTCGTGTAAGAAAAGCAGTATTTTGATTTTTACTGGTGTAATCTCTCGTTGCTATTTATAATTTGCTTCAAAAAACTAACTTTCGTTTGGTTATTTTTGTATATATATACAATATATAAAATTATCATTTATTTTATATAATACTGTTTACGTTACCGGCAATTGTGTTTATCAGCTTTGAAAAATGCTTTACTTCGTTGTTTTTATTGTGAATTTATAACAGACGGCACGTTGTAACCTTGTTTCAAAATATAGTGATAGCATAAGTGTATACTACCGGTATTTTCCGATATATAGTAACGCTACAAATACACAATATGATCAGAAACGCGAATAATAACACCCAGGAACTAGGGACAAATCTTTATAAAAATGCCTTTGAATCAAAAATTTTATTTAATAACGCCAAGAGTTTATAGCTTATATTTTCTAAAACAAAGATCTCAGTTCGTTAATTGTTTCTATCCTCTATTATTTTTTATAAAATCGAAAAAGCTGGCTCAAAAAATGACAAGAAATTTGAATTAGAAAAAAGCTGATACTCGACCTAATATTTCCAAAACGAAATAAAAACCCAATAGACCCTTTTCTAGAGCAGAACTTTTCTTTAAATAAAATGAAAGGTTATATGGCTGCTTTTGTTTCTGAAAAAGATTTTCTTCTTAGACAATTTTGACACAAGAATATCGTTTTTTTAAGATTATCGAAGTGTTGAAATAATTTAAAAAGTTTACATAAATCCTCTATGTATGTGGAATATGTCTTTTCCGGGCTTCAGGTAAGTAAGTTATTGTATATTTTAGAGTTTATGTGGTCTTTAATGAGAATATACTTGCAAGGACTAAATTTATTTTATAACCACGTTCTTAATAAATCTTTCTTATGGCATTAATACAAAACAAAAGCTCAAATGTTGAGAAATAAAAGGGCTTGATATAATTAACTTCTATGTTTTTCAGCTAGATTCTTAAATAAACTTATCTTAATATTAAAAGAATTAGGTTGTGGATCAATAAAACGAATAGAAATAGACCCCAATAAACTCGAATACTTTTGGAATAGAAAAGAAAACTAACTGACCAAACGATGTTATTTTGAATTCAAACGCGCCTTAGACGAAATGATTTGTGATAATTTACATTTTTTATTATTAAAAGAGACTATCAATTAAAAATAGTGTTTTTATATACTATTTTTTTAATTCACATCCACGGACGCTCGATTTTATAATACGCAAGTGATTTCGATTCAATCATAATGTGTTAATTAAAGTCTCAGAGGAAAAAAAATTTTATCATAGGCAATACATTTAATAATATTCAAGTTGAATGTAAATAAATTTTTATCAAAAAAAACAGTTAAATCTTAGATTTACTAGATCTGTTTAACTTCAAAGTAGTCAAAATAAAATACGGCCTATTATTATTGTATGATTTTGTTTGTGTGTCATCGAAGAGAAAAAAATTATAGAAACACATGCTCAATTTGTTTTATACTGTGTGAATATATTCAATGATTAACTATGTGTTTCTGATAATTTGCCCTATGCTTGTTAATAGTGTCAAACTTTTTTTAGAAAGAAATTTTAAAATAGAAAAAATATTTTTGTTAAAAAAAAACGAAGATCAAAAACTTTATTTTTTAAGTTAGTAACCAGTTTTATTATTTTTCAACAAGGCCTCTTTTATATTACCCGATAGAATTAAACATTCCGAGTCAAGCACAGAAGAGTGTTTATGAAACATACTTATACATTCAGATAGTATAGTATCCTAGTGTCTTAAAATAAAATCTTTCTCTTATTCGAGTTGTTTAAATTTTATTTATTTTTATACTTCAGGTATACTTCAACGACATTATCTATGAATTTGAGTCGCTTTTGTCAAGCTGGAAAATGAGTAAACTTTAACTTCATTATTAAAAACAACATTTAAATACATTTCTTATTTTGAATCTTAAAGTTTTTATGAAATATTGTTTAAAAATTATTAAAACCCTTTTAGAAATAATTACGAGTAGTTAGTTCTTCAAACTCCACAGAGTTTTTAAGTAATTAAAATAGAATCAGAAATTTTAAAATCTTTTACTACCGACCGATAGTTTATATATGTTTCGATCAAAGTTCACTGTTTTAAAAAACTTTTATTATATCGTGATACAATAGACGCACTTTATATATAGTGTTTTTTGGCAGAAAATAATATTGCATTAATAGAAAATTTTAGTTGCAGCGTGATATTATCATTATCCAAAAACAATATATTTCTTTCTTTTTAGAAGACACTAATAAAACAAATCAAGCATTTAACAAAAATATATGTCGTAATACGTTTTTTTGTTTTTATAAATTATATTTCCTAAAAGATTACTTTATATATTTATTGTTCAGCTTAGTTTTTTAAATTTGACAACGTTTGTTGATTGGGTTAATTGTATATCAACATGATTACAACACAAAAAATAAAGTTACTTTTTTTTTATTTTAGTTTTACTGATACGCGTTTCTATTCTATGTTGATAAAAACAATGTTTTTTTTTACAGAACATTTATAGAACAATGTGATTCTGTTCCAAATATACGTATCGTCGTTTTTATACCTTAAAAATTTTTGCTCATAATCTTCATAATATTTTTCAAGATTGATAACTTAAACAACCATTTATTCAACAAATGTTATTTGATATTTTATTTCATATAAAAAATAATATGTTTTGATGTACATATAGAAGCATATAAATAAAACTTAAGAGCATTTAGTTTATCGCCATTTGTAAAATCTGGTGATTTAATATATCACTTGGCACTGTATAATTAAACTTTTTTTATCTCAAAACCGAATGAAACGATGTTGTTATAAACACTCTGCTTTTCTAGAAAATTTTAGGTTTTTTTATTATTTTTTTTTGAAACCGACATAATTTTAGAAAAGAGTTTATTATTTTCTTTTTTTTCGCTCTAATATTTTTCATATAGAAACATTTGAAATCTTAAAATTTTTTTTAAATATGCATTTGTACACCGAGTGTTTTTTTTTGGTATATAATTAATGTGAGTTTTTATTTTAGTGTGGAGAATTTTCTAATCGTGATGTTATTATTTTTTGTTTTGTTAGTCGCTGCGTTGAGGCTGTGTCGTATTTACAATTTTAGATGACTTATTTTGTCTTTGACGGGTTGTTTTTTATTGTCTGTTATGGAAAATCAGTGTTTTGTTATAAAATCAAATTACATCAAGTTTTTTTTATAAATTCAAATTACATCAAGTTTTTTTTATAAAATCAAATTACATCAAGTTTTTTTTAGTTGTTTCAAAACCAAAACTACATTTAAAAAGTTTAATATACATAAAGTGTCACTAAATATACTATATAATGTCTTTAATAATATCTTTTTTATATTGTGTTTCGTTTCTTGTCTTGCAAATTAAGCATTAAAAAAGTTTTCGTCAAATATAACCGGTCTTAAAAAATCTCGTTTGTTTGTAAAAAAATTTTACTTTCATTGAAAAAATTGAAAAATTAAAGTAAAAACTTTAGAGTCCCTTTTTCAATCAAATAGATATATTGTAATTAAATACTTTTTTAAATATTACAAAACACTATATTTATATAAATGCTTTTACAGCACAACTAACTACTTTCCAATATGTTTAGTCTGATTTAACTAACAAAACATTATCTTATCAAAACAGATATAAGCACTTTAACTTATATAAACTACAATAGCCAAAGTAATTATAAAAACAGGTTTTGTTCCCTTGAAAAAAAATTTAATATAAGCAACCGCGTTTATTTGTTATATATAGAACAAAAGATAATTTTCATGAAACATATTATGTTCTTCAAAGACAAAGTCGTTTTTTTATAAAATATAAATAAAACATTGGCGCTTAATGAAGTTAAACCGAGTTGGAAAAGCGTTTAGTTATATTTAAAAAAGTTTTTCTGAAATGTAAACCCTGTAAACTAACTATAAAAGACATATAATCGTTTACACTAAAACTCTCTACTAAAAACAGAAAGCTGGGCGTGTCTATATACCGATTAAAATCCTGCCGATCATTTCGAAAAAAATCTGTTTTAATTAAGAACAAAAAACAGTAAAACGCAAAAATAAAAAACAATCAAACGACTAAATTTAAGAAACCTTGTATAAAACTAAAAATCTTGTATTTATAAAATACCATTGAAGTTTTTTATTTTATAAGTATTATTGTATATATTAAGAGTTAATTTCTTATGCTAATCTGTTACTTAAATAGATTTTTTTATACTTTTAATAGTAATTCTCATCAGAGATTCAAGCGAATTTTCGAAAAAAAGCTATGAATATATAATAATATACATCGTTGATAGTGTTTTTATAAAGGTAAAGAATTCTCATTTTTAATTAGATCAGAAAAACATAAGCTATAGAAATACTTTGTGAATCAATCACCAATTTAAAAACAAATTACGAAAATAGCAATTAGAGTTTTTAAAATAAAAATTTTTTGTGAAAAAATATGAACTTTATCTAAACGACAGCGTCTTAAGAAAGCACATATGATAGGAAGAAGTCTTATATATGTATTTTGTTACTGGAAAGATGAACCCATTTGTTATTTATTTTAATCTACACACTATTTTGATAGATTTAATTAAAACGTTTTGTTAGAATTTGTTTTTTTCCTTTTTTGGTTTATACACAAATTGAATATAAAAATTAAACTCTGTTCATCAACCAACGATTTTGTGATTCATTTTCAAACAAAAAACTTTATTTTTAACAGCGTTTTTTTTATAAAAATTTTACTAAGAAAACGAAAACTATATTAGACTGATATATATTTTGCACATTTAACTCTTAAAGAAAGATTATATCTTTAAATAATGAACCGAGTTTTTTTTTAAATTAAAATGTATCTTTATCTTCAATCCTTAAAGTAAAAAAGTGTATCTTTAAAGCTGTCCGCTGAGAATTTTTTTACTAAGAATGTATATTTAAAGATAAACATTGAAAGACGGTGTTGCTCAACCTTTCTTTAAAATACATAATGAAATTTACTAATACAAACATTTCTTGTTAAGATGTTGTTTTATATTATTAAGGTTTGTTTTATATTATTAAGGTTTGTTTTATATTATTAAGGTTTGTTTTATATTATTAAGGTTTGTTTTATATTATTAAAATTTGTTTTATATTATTGGGAAACCACGTAAAGCTCCTCTTATTATATATAATGATTTTAAAAAAAAATTTATTAAAAAAATTCTTTTTTTAACCAAAATTTTTTTGTGAGATAATAGTTTGTGTTATTGGTTTTCGTTTTTTACAATTATATGTTTTATATAGCATACAAATTTTGCGTAATCATGCCTATTGACACTCAATGCTGAGATAATGTGTTTTACAGTAAGTATCGCTGTGCAGTGTGTTTCACTCACAAAAAACATAAATGTCGGAAAATAAAAAAACCTAAACTTTTACTCTACAAAGTATTATAGTTTCTTACATTTTTTGAGTAACTCAAATCTCACCATATAAAAAAATATTTTGTAACACAGTTTCTGAAAAGTATAGTCACTGTTAACGCACGATTTAAACTTTGAGATAAAACGGCAAACAAAAAAAAGTTTTAATGCGTATAAGAAATATGCTCTAGTTATAGCGAGTGCAAAGCTGAGTATAATACTAAAAGAATACGCAACAGCGTCTCTATCAAACTCTAGTTGTTGTTGGCATGGCTCTGCGAGCAGCTGTTTCGTCTTTGAATATTGTTTATTCTTTTTTTTTGATTGAAAAGATTTCACTTAAGGCGATAAGGTTTTTTATCAACATTCCATTGACACTTATGAGTAAAAAAATAAAAATTCTGCTTGAAAATTAAAAGTTTTAGACCAAAAAAATAAATGTTTTCAACAAATGAAATGAGGTTTAGACTTTTTTGTCAAAAAATTTTTCAGTTGTCAATGCTTTGCTGCATTATATTATAAGATAAACGATTTTTTAAATCCGATAACGAGTGAGACTATTAGTATATAAAATACAGATTATGTAGGCAAACAGTGTTTAAAGGTATCTAAACAAGATAAACATTGTTTTTGATAGCCTTCTTTAGCTTTTAATTTTTTGACAAACATTTTAAACTTTTGATTTCTGAGTAAACTCCTCGCAATTGAGTAAAACATCTGTAAGTGAGTAAAACTTTTGATAACAAGGTCAAACATTTTACAATTGAGTAAAACTTTTAAAAACAAAGTATTTCACTTCTAAAACAATAAATTTTGGAAAATAAAATTTTCATAAAATAAAAGCAAAACTCTTTATAAAATAACTTATTATTTGCATTAAACAGAGGTTTTTTTATTAAAAATCGAAAACATTTATTAATTAAAACAAAATTCTAAAGAAAAACAACATTTTGAATATCTGTAAAACTTTTTTATAATTTAATATCTTTTATTGGGAACATACAATCACTTCTAAATAAACAAATAAGTTTATAAGAATATGTAAATGACGTCTTCGATTTAGCAATATTGTTTTTAAACCACTAGTAGTATTTGAAAAACAATAGTTTTTTTGAGAATCAAAGAATATTCTAAATTGGAAAATTGATTTAATGTAGACGAGAGTAAAGTCATATAAAATACGATAAGCCAGATTTAAATTAAAAAATACGTTTCATTAGAGAAAACAACTTGATATTTGTCTAGTATAACCGAGTATAAACTTAATTAGACAAGTTACACTATACAGCTTTATGCATTAATATATGCAAAAATAAACATTAAAACGAAAATTAAATATAATCTATAAATATAGTTTTTATCTACAGTATACTAGCTTTTTGTCCCCAAGCTTTTTTTTAGTAAATTTTTTAGTTTTTTGGATTTTTTCTTTTTTTTTCTATCTTTATTTTTATTTTTTTAGAATTACTTAATATTTTATTCTAGAATTTTTTATTTTCGTATTTTGACTGATTTTACATTACTATTTTTTTATAAATTTTAATTCAAACTAGGGGCACTGTGTGAAAACACTTAAAAATATACAGATTATATATGTACCAAGCGCAGCGAGGTCGCCCAAGAAACCCCCGCATTCTTCTTTCAATATATACATAGGTTGTATCAAATTTGATTATGTATGTGTTTCGAACGCAGAATCTTCCGTGATTGTTAGTTTTTTTTATTTCCGATGAACTAAAACCACTATATAGATGTTAATAAATATCAATATAGTTTTTGTAAACAAAAATAATATCTCTAATCAAAAGATAGAATTAAACATAAAGCAGCTTATTAAAAAGTAAAAGTCCACTTAAAAAGCGGAACCCTGGCTCACTTAACAGTTTGAAAAAAAATCTCGTTTTATAAAAAAAGTGATGGCTTCTTCGTTATAGCGACGTTTTATACAAAAAAAAGTTGTTACTTATACACTTTCCTTTTCCCATATAGTTAATAAAGCAAAAGAGACTAAAAATAAATATTCAAAAAAATTTAAGTAAAAACAAGGAAAATATACTGTTATTTTTTTAACTCATTTAAAAGACCCAAGCACTCGACTGTGGCGGTAAAATCCGGGTATCGGTAAAATCCGGGATAGGTTTTCTATTTAAAAATATGTTGATTTATTAAAATCATTAAATAAGCCTCGCGGTAAAATCCGGGATAGGATTTTTAAATAGAAAAATAAAATAATTATAGTAAAAAGCGCTATCCTCGATTTTACCGGAAATTTTCGTAAAAATCTCGGATAGACATTTTTATTATAATTATTTTAAAATTTTATTTAAAAATCCTATCCCGGATTTTACCGCGAGGCTTATTTAATGATTTTAATAGATCTCTATATTTTTAAATAGAAATCCCATCCCGGATTTTACCGATGCCCGGATTTTACCGCCAGGATTCGTAATAATAAGAGGATAAGTTTTTTAAATGG
>SBJP01000028.1:28142-40486 GCA_014805705.1 Cucumispora dikerogammari | reverse complement strand
TTGTCAGTCGTTTTCGATAGTTGAAAACAGTATAAAGCTCGAATATACGAACTTGAAAAGAGTAAGTAGATTATCTATTAAAGACTCAATTAACAAACTGTTTATATTGTGTAAAGAAAAATGCTCAGAGATTTTATCGGAAAAGTTTTGTTTGGCTTTTGATGGTTGGACGGAAAACAATCTGCATTCTATAGCCATTTATGCCAAGTTTCCTGCTGGTAATAAAACTTCAAAAACAATATTGTTATCGTGTAACACTCTCTTAAACGAAACCAATTGGATTTTTGAAAGTTATGTTGATACAATAGAAGCAGTTTTAAAGAGCTTTGGGAAGAATATTTTCAATGTAGTTTGTCTAACCAGGGGATAATTGCAACACAAACAAAGCATTGCCACAAAATTAGGTGTTCCTCTTGTGGTCTGTGCCAGCCACAAATTTAATCTCGCAATTCGAAAATTTCTAAAACAATATTTATCAATTGATTTAGTAAACCAGTTAATGATAAAAATATCCACTCCGAAAAAATCGACAGTATTAAGAAAGAAAACGAACTTAAAGCCTGTAACTAAAAATAGTACGCGTTGGTTCAGGATTTTTGATATGTTTGAACGGTTCATAAAAATATGGGAGTTTATTGATGTAGAAGATCCTGATTTGGCTAAATTAATGCCATCACATCTACAACTAATAGAACTACAGAATTTATTGGTCGAGTTGAAGTTGTTGAATGGAGTTAATATTTTTTTACAAAAGGAAGAAATCACTCTGTTAGATGTGAGGAACTTCTTCGATAAATTTATTGCCAAGCACTCTACAATGGCGACAGTTTTTAAACCAGATGCAACTATAATACAAAGTAAACACTTTGATTCAGTAATTATAAAAGTTCTCGCCGCCAGTGAAGAATTTTTAAGAGACATTGAAAAAGGCTCTATACGATCGCTCTTAAAAGAGGCTTCAATTTGTGATTCGGTGCCCGTGGAGTTACATAATCTATATATTGACGTGAGCAGTATTTTTTATCCGAACTCGAAATATATTGATTTTCACATCATATCGCCCACTTCAAATGTCGTAGAGAGGTTGTTTAGTTTAGCAGGCCAGATATATTCAAACCGAAGACAAAGTATGGAAACGAAACACCTGAAGCAGTTATTTTTTTAAATAAAAACAGAGATTATTGGGGTCTAGAACTCCTGGATGAAGCACTTAAATGATTATTTTAAGAAAAATGCTCGTTTCGGCGCTTTCCGTATTTTGACTTAAAGTTAAAAAATAAGCCCCTGTTTATCTGGTATATTAAAACCTTTCTAAAAAAAGACATATAAGTAAAAAACAATTAACCATGTTTTTTATTTAAATGCTGCATATTCTCATTGCTTATAAGATATTACATTTATTATTTTTTTTCAAACTATTGCAATTATTTATTGCTTTTTTCAAACTATTGCAATTATTTATTGTTTTTTTCAAACTATTGCAATTATTTATTGTTTTTTTTTTCAAACTATTGTAATTATTTATTGAGCGCAACAATTATATTGCAATATATTATTTCACAGGCCTGCCAAAGATTATTTGATCGCTCCTCTGAGCTTTTTTTTTGCTTAAAAATAAGAAAAAAAATAGAAAACAGTTTACTGAAACGCGGTTATTGTCGAAAAAATGTTAAAAATTATTATAAGTTTTTTTTTCAAACTTTTTAAATTTATCTTAAAAAACTTTTTTGTGCTTTTGCAGATATTTGTTCTGTTATTTTTTATATAACGTTTTATTTTTTTCTATTTGCCTTCAACTCCTCTGCATGTATACTCGGGTTTTCAAGTTTAACTGTGTGTTTTTTATGATAATTCAGTTTACGCGAAAAAAACGATTTTGAAGTCTAAATAACCCTTTTATTCTTTTTTTATTCTCACTGAGATTGTTATTACATTTTTTTATCACTTTTTTATGTTAACTCGTAAAAGATCACATCGTGCTTTCTACAAATAAACCGACGCATCTTATCGCCTTTACAGTTCGGTTCCGGATGTTCTTTCTTTTTGTTACGACTGTCTCGTCAACTTACATCGCGCAAACATCGCCCCCGGTCATACTAGATTTTTTGCTGCTATTTTTCTATTAACAGCTTCTAAAACGGTACTAATCGACATTACCCACACCATGTTGTTTGATCATATTAGTTTTTTTATTGCGAAAGCTTAATTATATATTTTTTAAAGCTAAATTAAGAGGAGTTTTTATGTCAAAAAATAGAGTTTTTCGGTTAAAGCATCTCTTTTACATTCTTTCTTATCGCCGCATTTTAACATCTGCTCGTCGTTTTTATCAATAACATTCAAACACACAACCTTTTTTTCAAACACACAACTCACACACTGTTTTTCACAATTCCCAGTTTGAATCAATAAAAAAATTTTTATGATTATTTTCAAAAACAAATATAATTCTGGTTCAAATACCTTAGATAATTTTTATTTTTATATAAAAAAAGTGGCACTAAATTAGCTTTTATCTGATTTTTTTATGAGTACAATGAACTTGTAAAAGTGTTTTTTTATATAGAATATAGGGTTTTTAAGTGTGTCAAAGAAATATTTAAGCAGAATAAAGATTTTTTACGTTGAAAAGATTTCTCATGCGAAAAACTTGAAACTGAGTGTTTTTATTTTTAAACACAGTTCACATTCGCAATTGATAAAAAAGTTAAAAACAAAAGATAACGAAATCTTTTAAAAAAACTGTCATTCGCATCGAGAAAAAGCATTACTTTTAAACAATCTTTATATCCTATAAACGTTTTAAAAACAGATAGTATAGTAAAACTAAACTATCCTTACCCCGCATAAATGAATAGACAGGTTATGTCGATCTAATGCATCATGATAAAAATATACAACTTTTTGACTATTTCGTCATACAAACAAGGCAAAGAGATATTTACAAGTTTGCTTTTAAAAATATTCTTCTATTTGAGATTTTTTTGTTTGCTTATTTAGTGTTCTCGAAGAACGTTTTGTATTATTTGAACATCTATTGGTATTCGAAAGCAACATCAGACTGTTGCGTGTTTTGGGTTTTAGTTTTATTGATTAATGACTCAAATTATTAAACTTTTATAAAAACTATCACTTCTCATAGTTTTTATAACATTCGTTTTGTTTTTTTTGTGAGAAAAACGCACCTTTTAGAGACGGTGAGTTTTGCAATTCTTAAACAAACATAAGACTTATATACTCGAATACAAGATATGAAAAACGAAAACTCTGCGCTAAAATATAAAGAATAGCGGTTTCCTATATTGAAATTGTGTTAATTTTAATTCTTTCTACCACTATACTGTGTATAATATATTGTTTTCTATTTTTTGTATACTTTTTTAACTTATATTATATACGAAAAAAAAATTATTAAAAAATATCTCGTTATATTTTTCTTACAAATATTCTCACAATCAGTGTATTAAGAAACTGACTTTCTTAGAAAAATATTGAATATTTTACGGATACATGTTGACAAGAATAGCATTGAAACAGAAAGTTGTTTGTAATCAAAAAAAAACTTTGATGAATTATTAGTGCCATTAATGAAAATTTTATTAAAATTATTGTATTTTTAATTTCATAATCCGATAGAGTGTTATCGTCTTTATTTATATATTTACGCTTTTGTGACCTTTAATATATTTGAAAGTTTATTAAAAATAGCTTTTAATTAAAAAAAAAGTTTCTGATTTTTTTATGTTTCTACTTAATCTGGCTTTAGACGTGTTTCTTTTGCTCTAAAGATCATTGCAGTTTCATGTCTTATTGTTATTATCCTAATGAAGATAACAATTTTTTGTCAAATAATATAAATATTTATACTATTTTGATGTTTATTTTTAGCAAAAACTTTAATGTCCATGCGCCATCAAAAAACTATCTCTGAGAAAACCAACGAATCAACCCTTAATACAAAAATAAAAAACACCTGTGATTGCGAATCAGAAAATACTACAAACAACTGTGTTATTAATGGAGCATGGATACAACATAAACCAACACCTGCATTAGCCCCGAATCATGAAAAATGTGTAAATAAACAAACTCCTGAAGAATGTAAACCTTTTAATTCCAACGTAGTTACGAACTTAAGTCCTATTGTAAATAACAATATACATGAGTCTTTTCATCAAACCTCCGATAAGACATTGCAAAACGAAAACTACTCTTGTGACGCAAACAATACTAACGATCATATTTCAAACAAAAACATAGCCAGCCTAAATGACTTAGAAACTGTCAGTTGCATACATACTTTACTTGGAAAAATGAAGTCATGCAAAATAGACGTTTCTCCAAAAAAAGTTATATACAAAAAACATAGAGTTATATATTATATAGTCGATTTATATCGAAAAATACGACTTTTTGTTAATATGGGCAGTATTATTATCTTTATCTTTGCTATTCTGTCTGTTATCTTTTGCATGGCCAGTTGTTATACTCGTCTGTCTACGCTATCCTTGCGCTTAGAAAACATTGATATGACAATTGATAAGGAAATCTCATTGCAAATTAAAATCAACGCTAGTGCTATCTATAATATATCGATGCAAGTATCAAGTTTTTCAATTAGTATCATATCTAATGAAACCAAAAACCGGATTTTAAAGATCAAAGCAAAAGAAGTGGATATTCATATCCTAAATAATGGTTGTCTTATAACATTAAACTTCAAAGGTTTGTTAAATAAAAAAACGTGCTTATTGAACACAATTAAAGAAATTCAAAAGTCTGGTTTTATAATTTCACTAAAATTTAATGTTCATTTCAACAATTTTTTTGGTTTGAAAAGTAATATTCATGCGACAAAAACAATAAACTGTCCTCCAAAAACTGATAACAATGGTGGAATAAATATTGTTCATATATTAAAAGGGGAACCAGTATATTTTGGCGCAACTCATATATATAATAAAACAAACATTACTGATTTACTTTTCTTCTCAGCAAACATGGAGCACGATGACTCTATAAATTCAGAAATATTTCCAATAAATTGGCCAAATTTCGAACGTTTTTCTATTTTAATAACTAACTTAGAAATATGTTATACTGGAGATAATAAAAAAGATAAAAAAATTTTTTTTGAATATCTAAGAATAAAAAACGGGAAACTGTTGTCTTTTAAAACAGACTGTCATTCAGAAAACCCAATATGCACGCAGGCCAGAATAGCGGCAACTTATATTTCAAATAAAAACATTACTTTTAAAAAAATAGCTATAAACGGAGTATCTATTCTACTTGATCCGTGGACAATAAATACAACGAATAAAACTGAAAATTCAGAAACATATGACTATAAAATCCAAGTTAATCATTTTGCTTTCGAATACATTGATATATCGTATAAACAGACTAATATAAGAGATAGTGTTATTGAAAGTTTTATTAAATCAAAGCCTCAAGGAGCAAAAGGAGCTGTTTTTTTAACGTCGCGTACCGGAAAACCTCTTTTAATAGGAAATTTAAGCCTAATAATCGTCTACAGAAAAGAAATGTTATTAAGGCTTCACTTAACAAATATAAAATGGCAAGTTTTTATTAATGCAATTAAAGTTCGTGGAATAGTTCAGATAACCATCGAGGGGAGTGACAAGTTCGTTTGGTTCGCGTGTTTGAGAAGTTTAAAGTTTTCAGAGACAATTAATGAATTATATAAAAAAACAGATAAAAGTGTCGATCAATGTGGAATATTATTAGAAACAAGATCGGCATCTAATGAACAATCAGATAGAATAAATAATTATCTAAACCTGAAAGTGCCTAAAAAATCAAAGTTTTATAAGAGTAAAGTGCAAATAGACATCGGCGAGACAAAGGTTCAATTAACTAACGACTTATTTTCTATTCATTTTTCTAGTCAAAAAACAACTATAAAAAAAATGAGAAATTCGTCAAGATTAGAAAAAGATTTTCAGTTCGATCTTCAAATCAAACCGCATGATAAACATATGTTATTAAGAGATCATAGCATTGAAAAATTTATGTCCTTAAAAACAGAAAACGGTCAAGAAATAAATCTGACTGAACTTTCTCGTGGAGTTTGTGGTATAAAGGAAGCTGTTACACTGACAAATATAATTGAATTAAAGGCTGTAAAAGATCAAGTGTGTTCAGTTACGATTAAAACGACGGAAAAATTAAGTGGGTGTATAAATTGGAAAATTAAATTTCCAGACCAATATGCTCTATTTTCAAAAAATGAGAAGTTAAAAATAATTAATTTCTCCCCTATTGACATATACGTTGAGGGTGGTAAAGTTTTGTTTAATGATGTTTCATTTAGTTTAAAATTCGATGATATATTAACTGATTTATTATTTCAACAATGGCAATTTTTAGATTTTAATTGTACTACTTCTACAGATTACGCCATTTCACTTTTGATTAACTTTATGTTTATGAGAAACAATAAAAAAGACGCAGAAAAAACAGTCTGTGATAACTCATCAAACAAAACAATTGCTACATCTAAAACCATCCACGAGTTATTTAGTGAATCAGGTCTTTCATCTACAGAACTTGATTTATTTAATAAAGAACAATTGAACTCACAAATAAAAAATTCATTAACTGTTGTAAATGATTCAAGAAACGATTTAAAAACACAGATAAATAAGATCGATAGCGAGCTTGATTCAATTATTTCTGAATACACTTCAAATGCGATATCTATAATTAAACTGAAAATAGATGTAGCAGATGAATACGAAACTTTATATTTTAGTTTAACCTTCAACAAACCTATTAGCGCCAGGGAAATAATAGAAAAATGCAAGTATAACTTTTTAAACTTGAATTTTCATTCTTATTTTTCAGAAGGCAATGCCGATGCAGAAATTCATGAAGAATTAAATGAGATTACTAAAAAAATTATGAAAATATTAAATTTTCCTTTTAATCAAACAAAAATCAACTTTGAGTCAATAGAGTTAAATATGAAAGAAAATGACAAAGAAACTAATGTTTTCAAAATATTATTTTCGAAGAACATTTTTACTGGAAAATCACAACAAATTAAAATTAAAGTCGAAATAAAACTAATACATTTACTTAAATTATTTAAACCGACGATGCCAAATTCGAAGTCGTTTTGCGGAAACCGGTAGGACAAAAGTTTATTTTTTTCAAACCGACAAAATCTAGATCTCTCTTGTATTTTCTAAAAAAAACATTAAACGCTGTACCTGGTCCGCGTGTCCATAAATATTCTCACAAGCGCTATTTTATTTTTAAAACAGGCCAAGAAAGCGAAGGGGTGTTTCTTGGAAGAGACTTTCTCTCAGATAACATCGAACAATTATATTATTTTTCGCAAAATATACTGTTTATTAATCTGCTATATACACAATACCAAATTTCATTAGTTTTACCATATGGAAACGCTTTGATTATTCACGTTTCAGATGAAAAATTAGATGACGTTATTAAAATAGAAATATTAAAGAGCAACTTTCATGTTTTGATTTCTAATCTTATAGTGAAATATATGTTTTATCAAGAAGAAAACGATAGATCGTGTTTGAAAGATTTTATGTTTTTTATTGCAGAGTTAGTGCCGATAGCGTATAAGGCTGTATGTTCAGGTATATCAAATATGTTTAATTTTGTGAAAAACACTCTTACAAAATCAAAAAAACCAAGGGGTTTAGAAAACCCAGAGACAGAAGAAATAACAAAGCTCAAAAACGCGGGTCCCTCGCAATCGCCCGCGAGAAGATGTGGTCTAATACGAATGTTATATACGTATTGCTTTAAATATTGGAAAAATCAAAAGCCGAAAATAGAGCCTGAAAGACTAGGCACATATTCAAAAACAATACAACATCTGAGTCAAAGAATTACTGTTTCGGGCACAGGTGATCCTTTCTGTTTATCATTAAATCTAAATTTTTATGATATTGAAACACAGATAAACGATTGTTTTGAAGTATGGAGGTTTGTTTATGACGGAGTCTGTTTGCGACAAACTTTACAACTTAAAAAAGGGACAAGAGAATTAGTTGGACTAAACATAGTTCTACAATATCTTACAGAGAGTGAGTCATCACAAAAAAGCAAATTAAGCGATGATACCGAAGTATATAAATACTTAATAGATAATTATAAGCGCGCTAAAAAATATCTTGAGGCAAATCTTAATATCAGAGAATTTA
Source organism: Cucumispora dikerogammari (assembly GCA_014805705.1). Lineage (NCBI taxonomy): Eukaryota > Fungi > Microsporidia > Cucumispora > Cucumispora dikerogammari. The sequence continues at coordinate 32,279 of SBJP01000028.1, read as the reverse complement.
ACTTTGATTCAATATATATAGCTGACTTAATACAATAATATATATTTGAGAGATTTACTGTATATTATATACATTTAAACTTCATTTAGTCTGTTTTCTCTAATAGTTTTTTTAGCAATATCAAAACATAATGGTGTATTCGATGTTTTTATCAGTTGGAGTTGTCGTGTTAGTAGGATGGAAAAGTGTCTAAAGTGTTTTATGTTTTTTTTAAATAAACAGATTGTGTTGACTCTATTTTCATTGAAGTATTAAATAGAATTAAAAAACATTCACTTTTCAAAACTTGAATTAAAGTATTTCATTTTAATAGAAAATATATCAGCAAGTTAAAATTTTTTTATAAGATAAAATTCAAAAATAAAAAACATCGGCGCATACAATAACAATAAAATCTAGGCCCCAAGTTAAAACTCACCAGCCTTGGTATTGTTAAAAAACCTTGTCTCTCAGAAACATATTTTTTTAAATTATGTATATTTAACTCAACTAAATAAGTATTAAAACGCCTTGACTAGATACAAAAAGATTATTCGATTTTACTTTATACTATCTATAGCTTGAAAAAGAGGCTGTGTTCATTGTGCGTTTTTTGGGCTTTCCTATCAAGATAGCTGTTATTTACTCCTCGTATCAACGAGCGCAAATTGCGCACTTTTTCATAAGTAAAGAACTAATATAATAGAAAATATATTTTTTAATTAAAAGCTATGTTTTATTTTATGTACATATTGAATAAAAACAAGTAATTTATATCTTTAACTCACACACACAAAAGTTTAAAATAAAAAAAACTGTCTATAGTTCAATTATCAAAACAAGCTTAAAAAAAACTAACCAAAAAACAAAATTTTTTATTTTAAAAAACAATCTTCATTTATTTTTGATCAAAAGTGCGCCGTTGCACTAAAAAAAATTGTTAGACACATTGTAGTTGTTTCTAGCAGCTTTCTTTTAATAAAGCTCTTATATAAAGTTTTTTTAGTGACTATTAAAATTTACAGTTGTGTTTAATCTGTTTACAATATCTTTTTTTTGTTTTGTTAAGTTTTGTCTTAGTCCAGTCTAAAAAAAATTTCTGCTATTATAATTATATAGTATCTAAGAAGTATTAAAAAACAACGTAGAAGACAATAAATACGATATGTTTATCTAAAAAGAAAAAACAGTTGCGTTATTTCTTTTTTAAAAACTTCCGGATAATTTCTCATGATCAATACCCTGATTAACAACGAACTAAATAACATAACAGTGAAAATAAAAAACATGGGGGCAAAAAATAAATTTTTTTTGTGCGAAATTCGAATATAAAATAAATAAATATTTTCAAATAAGTTAGTTGTTTGTCGTGAGAAAACATAAAAACTGCCAATATTGATTGCAAAAACTCAAAACCATAGAATAAATGAGAGCGAAAACGTTAACTAGCAAAGGGATGGAAATTTGCACCCTCTCACTGACAGAGGAGAATCTTGTCAAGTGTATTTCAGTACTTTTCTAACTTTTAAAATCCCTGCTGCAACAAGAAAAAAAAGCATATTTGTGATGTTGTTAATCAGATTTAAAAAACGATCTTATATTTCAATGATATTTTTCGATCTAGATTTTTTACTTATTGTTTGTTTATACACTCAAAAAAATTGTAGGTTTCATTACTAACATTTTTTATATAATTATCCTTGAATTATCTCAGTTGTATATTTATCTTACAAAACGCGATGGTGCGCGATAAAAAAGACTCCAATCATATTGTTATGATTTCGGTGTCGAGTTGAGTACAAAAACAAGAGCTAAAATCATTCTGCAGTAAAATTTAAAGTTTCTTGAGACCTGTAAAGTTATACTAATTTCGAAGAGTTGTATTTTACGCGAAAAGATTTAGCTAAAGCGAAAAAAACATTTTTTTAAGTCACAAGACGACAAGTTTGGAATTATATAACAGACAAAATCTCTCTCAAAATTAATTATTTTTTTACTAATTATAAAACGGCGAGAGTCTGCAAAAATATTCATATTTTGTCTTACGACTCGACATCTTTCTGCTTTTTTTAACACATAAACAAGTGGGACAATCTTTTTTTTAATCGACAAAAACCAATAAACAACCGTCCGTATCTATAAGGCACTGCGAGCAAAAGTCCCAGCAGACGCATAATTTCTATTATTGTCAAATAAACGATGATCTTTTTTCTCCTAGAAATTAAAATCTTTTTTTGATTTTTAATTCTAGAGACAAATAATAAAAACTTCACTACATAAGAGGTTTTGATTATTTCAGACACGCTATAATATTTTATAGCAGAAGTGAAGTGCACTTTTTTTTAATCTTCGTTAATATATCAAATATTTTAAACCACATTTGCAACAACTTTGATATCAGCTGTTGACATTGTTTTTGATACAAAATATCTAGCAGGCTCGTTTTTTTCTAACATCTTGTCTTTGTTTTTTTTTACATACATCACACTAACATTTTAATTCATTTTTCTGTGCCTATGGGCTGTAGTGATAGAAATACGAAAATTAAACTGATTTAGAAACAGGGGAACACTTTGAAGAAGGTTTAAAGTACATATTCGGGTTATCTCACTGTCTATTTTTATTTTCTTGTTGTATAAGTAACTCTGTATAGTTTTTTGAACGCTTTGATTGCTTTTAAATATAAACCTTTTTATACAGACTTCGCTATTCACGGTTTTTTATATTATTTTTATAATTAATGTTTCTAAGTAAAAACATGAAGAATGGTTAAAAAAAATCAACTTATGCCTGGGCACAATTCGAGCTCTTTTTATCTGACCAAAAACCACTTAATCATTCGTGCCAAGAAACATATATTAAAGCTTCAAAAAAAAACAATACTTGTATATTACTAAGTCAATAGCTCTTTGTGACATTGTTTTTATAAAAAACATATCTTATCATTATGGCAACCCAAATCAGCGCTGGAAACTAGCATTTATTTTCTTTTAAAAAATAAGTTTTCCGCATTTTCAGCATTTAAAAATGTCTATAAATAAAAATAAAATAGAATAAAAATAGTTTATTTTTTATTGCAGTATAACATCATATATTTTTCAACATTAATGTTCTCAAAGTTTTTTTCTTTTGTTATTAACTTGTTTATCATAGAAAAACTGAACTCTATCGAGATGGAAGTTGAAAGACAGTTAATAAACTTATTGTATATTCTTGGTGTAATTGTTATATTTTCAAAATTTTTAATTCTAATAATTTGATTCTTCTCAAAGCGCTCTTTAATATAAGGAAAAAAAACCGACAATATTTTCTTTAATATCAATTGAAACAAACATTTCAATTGCGTCATCAATTGAAAATTATTTTTCTTGAGTTGCATTAATTAAATCTAAAATAAACCTGTAGTTTTTATGTATGTATATTAAATCAGTTGTTAGTGAAGTGTTTTTTAAAGCATCTGCAACATTATCTATTATTTTACTATCTTTTTCAAATGTTCTTATAATTTCGCCGACATTTGGCAAATATTTATAATAATATTTACAAGCTTCCAAACATTTCCCATCTTGTTATTATGGGTTGGGGCGGAAGAGGCATATTAACAAATTTCTCTCTTCTATCAATCGATTTTATTGGAGCCATCTTTACTGATGAAATTAGAAAATCAATGTTCATAAAGGGGGTTTTGATGCGTAAAGCACGGTTATGTAAAAGGTGAGCAAAACAAGTTATATGAAAAATATTTTTATGTTTTTTCTGTATTTCAGATTTTTCTTTTAACATATAGCTGGCCGCATCTGATATTAAAAGAGACATAAAAATAATATCAAAAACATTTTCTTTTATGACAGAATATATCATTTTTTTCACTACGCTCGAATTTACTGTTGTTTTGATTCTACATAATATTAAAAAGATATTCCTGGGTTCAGAAAACAAACCCAGTTGAGTGTTAACATATTTTTTATTTAAATGTTGGCTCTCATCAACAATCATAAAAAAGTTATTGTTTTTAAATTTTGCCTTAATTTCATTTCTTTTCCTCTCGTACAATATGCCCACCACATTTTTACACGATGTTTCCTTTAGTATAGGGTGATCCAATTTAGTAAATAGTTGTTTTATAGCGAGATGTCGCAATTTGTGAAGCGGGATATT
>SBJP01000028.1:0-28042 GCA_014805705.1 Cucumispora dikerogammari | reverse complement strand
CACCACATTTTTACACGATGTTTCCTTTAGTATAGGGTGATCCAATTTAGTAAATAGTTGTTTTATAGCGAGATGTCGCAATTTGTGAAGCGGGATATTAGCTGCTAAAAAGGCCACTGTAATTATTTCTATATATGGACTTTCTTTCCCGTTTAAGAATGATTGAATTGTATGTGTTTTTTTTTATTGTGTTTTTCTTGGTGCTTTTGTGATGAAACGTGTAAGCTTTTGTTAAATTTCTTATCTGAGTTTACAATTACGTGACATAATTGAGAAAAAAGTTCATCTCTTTGTGTAATAGAAAAATAATTTCTATTTGGGACTATATATGAAGATAATTTTGCTCTTTTGGATCTTTTTGGTACGGACATGGAGATGTGCATTATGATTTTTTATCCAATAAATTTCTAGAAAAAAAAGAGATTTTCTACATTTTCAGAACTTTTTGCTGAAAATGCTAGGATTCAACATTTGGTTGTCTTACTTATCATTATAATCATTCAAAAAGAACATGCAAATTTATAAAACACTACACTTAAAAAGAGAAGTTTTTTTTTAACGAGATAAAGTTTTTTCTTTTTAACTTCTTTAGGTGTGCAAGTATAATTTGCAAAGCTGATGTTTCGTTTATTCTATCTAAAGCGGGGGTGCAAAAAAAGATTGAATATAATCTCAAAATTTATTTCTTTTTTTAATCGTTTTAAATTATCATAGTTTTTTTATAATCATAAAAATATGTTAAAAACACAACGAAAATAAATTCGTTTGTGAAATCGCTGACATGATTTTTTGTCAAAAAAAAAGCTTTTATTTAATATATGTTAGTTATTAAATGAAAACTATTTGAATAAAAGAATTACTTTTGTTTGATGATATTTAATGAACTGTTTATAGTTTTGTCCATATGTTTGCAAGCATATAAAACAAACAATAGATCAATAAAATAAAAGAATACATATTTGAAAGAACCCCATAATTGAGTTATAATCGTGTGTTTTTTTAATAAAGTTTCTATATGATATGAGTATATAAACTTTAAAAAGTGATCATCCGTGTATAGTACTATTGGTTTTCGATTAAACAGCATTAAACAATCGAAAACCTTCAAGTATATTTTATAAGTATATTGATATATTCTTACAAAGAAATTTTTTTATATGAAAATCGTCGATTCTACGGCCCCTAATATTAACCCTTTTTACCCCACACTTTTTTTTTCAGTGAATTTTTTGGTTTTTTTATTTTTATATTCAAGTTTTTTTTTATTTTTTTATAAATTTTTTTTAGAATTATTTAATATTTTTTTTTTTATAAATTTTTAAATATTTTATTTTCGAAATTTTACAGATTTTACATTATCTTTTTTTATAAATTTTAAGCCCAACGCAATATTTTGCGTAAGAGCACTTAGAGGTAAAATAGATAATATTTGTAACAAACAAGCGCAGGGACGCTCGCCCAAGAGACCTCGGTATTCTGCTTTCTAATATAAACTTTTTTATATATATTTTGATTATGTAAGAGTTTCGAACTTAGAATCTTTTGTGGAAGCTTATTTTTCTATTCCTACTCGACCAAAACCACTATATAAGTGTTAATGAATAATATATAAAAAAAGATAAAGTATAAATAAAATGGTTTTTGTAAACAAAAAAACGATATCACTTATCAAAAAGATAGAATTAAACATAAACCAGATTATTAAAAAGTAAAAGCGCACTTAAAAAGCGAAACCTTGTCTCTCTCGACAGTTCGAAAAGAAAAACTAAATTTATGAAAAAAGATGCGACTTCTTCATTTCATTATAGAAGCGTTTTATACAAAAAAATGGTACTTATACACATTCTTTTTCTCATGTAGTTAGTTAAGAAAAAGGGACTAAAATAAATATACAAGAAAATTTAAGTAAAAACAAGAAAAAAAAGACTGTTTTTTATTATTTTAATTCTTTGACAAGACATAAACAATCGACTAGTGACATTTATGTTGACAAAATTAAATGAATACAAACTAACAAACAATTTTAATAAAAAATAAACATTTGAAAAAATAAGATAAAAGTTTTTCAGATATGATTTTAAACCCTAAAAGACAACTGTGAAAAAAAAGTGCTTAAATATTATTTTGCTAATTAAAAAAAATTGAAAACTTTTTGATTCGTTTTTACTTGAACATTTTTGCTTAATTAAATTATAATAAACTTACGTTAATTAATATTCTGTGAAAAACATTTTTCGTATTACAATAATTTAAGATTGATTTATGAAAAGAAATTTTTTCATATTACAATAATGTAAAGTATATGTGCGAAAAAAAAATTTTCTTCATTATTTAGTGTTAAATTTTAAAGCGCAAAGTCTATGTTTTGAAAATTTTTTAAAGTTTTACGTTGACCAGCGTTTTGTTTAATTTTAAGATTTGAAAAACATTAAGTTTTACGCTGACTAAGTTTTTTAAAAATCTATGTTCAGAAATTTTTTAAGGTTTTACGTTGATCAAAGTCTTTTTAAAATAATGTTTAAATTATTTTTAATGTGTTTATTCTTAATGTTTTTTTATAATTGTGTTTAAAAGTTTTTTTAAAGTTTTCGATGCGTCAAGTCTTTTTTAATTAAGGTTAAAAAAATCGACATTTTAAGAGACCAAAAGTTTTTTTAAAAATTAAGAATGATGTTTTTTAAGATTCACGGGTGGTCCTTTGTTTTTTCTTTGATGTCATGGTTTACAAATTTTTATCGTTTTACATGTGAAAAAGACTATATAAGACTAAAAAAGAGAAAACGAAATATGGAAATAGCCACAAAAGTTTTGTGACGAAACGTCGTCAAACTGGATTCGACTTCATGTGTTTTCTCTTACAACAGTGTAAGATCTAGGGGGCGTTGGAGAGATTCCATCTTACAATAGTGTGAGATCTGGAAGACAACGAAATGTTTTCATCTTACAATAGTGTAAGATTTGGGACAAAACAATCAAAAAAACAATGATTATTATATTTTTTTGATCAAAAATATAGGCGAGCGTAAAAGAGTTAACTTTTGATTATCGATGTTAAATTAAATAATTTTATATGTTAAATAAGATAATCTGATGACGTTTAAATAAATTTACTTTCACAAGCAAAATCAAATGATATTTTAAAAATTCAAGCTGTCAAAAAGAATACAAGAAAGCGCCGAAATGATTTACCCAAAAAAGTCAATTTTTGGTTTTTGCTTATCTCTGTTTTTTGGAAAATGTATTGCAAAAATTGAAATACTAAAAAATGTGTTTAAAAAATATATTTATTTGTTTTTTTAAAATTGGAATTAAAAAATGAACGTTTTACTATTTTACTTTCATCTATGTTGTTGCTTTTATATTTTAAATGCTGTAAAAAATTAAATCACCTGAGAGTGTGTTTCCTGAATAAAATTAACAAAAATCGGTATATTAAAATGCTGCGTAATCAATTTCAAAATTCTTTGAACGTGTTATATCGTAATTCATGAGCGCCCTGGCTCTACTTGATTGCTAACGGACACCCCATATAAACGAACAATAATTACATCAAAATCTGCCTGTTCAAATAAAGCAACATCGAAAATACAAAAGAACTCATAAAAGTCTCAGAAGTGTTCACGATTTTGTTTTTTAACGCATCTGTCTTTTTTTTCACATCTGTATATTCAAATTTAATATTTTTTTTGACATAATAGAATGCATGAAGAGTGTAATTTTGTATTATAATATTCTATACACTATTCTCTGCTTTCGATATAATGTCTATCACAGTCAGAATATCAGCTTTGTAGCTTTCGTTCTTTTCTGTTTATACAATCATCAAATTTAACAACATCATTTTATAATTATATTTAAAAATCTGTATTATATTCTGATTCAAAGGTTACAAAACAGAAGTCGTATTCGCAGGCAAATATAAAATATCAGTTTGTGTTAGTTCTACCAGCGACAGAAAACAGTATGACAGCTTGTATTATAGATTAATATAGTCGTTCTACCTTTTTTATTTTTTTGCTGTTTGTTTCTGTTTTTAGTCAAAATTAAAAATCTTATGAGTCAACTAAGAGCTAGGTTTAATATCATAATAACAGCCAGGCTCTTAATTTTTGATAAACAGCTTTTTTTTATTTTACTACTACAAAGGGAGTTATTTTTATCGTTTTGAAAATATTTGCTGTTAACAATATTGTGTTTTTAGGCTTACTGTGGTTGTGAAACTTATCGCTCAGTCCCCTTTAGATGTATATTTTTTTTAAATGAAGTTGATAATATAAGTTGGCCCTGTGACGACAGTTAATTTTTTAATTTTATATAGTTTCACAATATCAGGAAATATATTTTATGTTACTCTTCTACTGTGATTGAGTTAATTGGGCGCTGTTTCTTTTGGAAAAAGAAGAGTGGGAAAAGCGATACGATATTTAGACATATTATACTACTCTTTACTGTTAATAAAGTTGGAAATGCTCTTTTTTAAGTATTTATAAAAGTCTTCTCGCGTATTAATAACATGAGACAAAAGACAGTAGTCATTGCACACTCTGTTGATATCAAGTAGTGGTTTATTGTGCTCTGAAAATCCCCACACTAATCAGATTTTTGGCTATACTTTGAACTTCACTACATTTTTTTTATTCTTTAATTATTTTTTTAATTCTGTAAACTGAACTTTAATCAATATTTTATTTTTTTGAAAGAAACTTTTAAGTCATAATAGTCAATTACAGTTCTTTTAGTAAATATAACTTGCTTTTTAAAAATTAAACTTGTTTTCTTGTTATTTTTGATATATTTGATTATACCTATAAAATTTCGATTTTTTGATAATTTCAAAAAAATATGTAAAAATCGAAAATATTCAAAAATCAAAAGTTAATAAAGAGAAAAACTGGCTTTTAATGAGCATTAAAAAATTCTAAATATGTAAAAATTGAAAGTATGTAAAAATTGAAATATTCAAAAATCGAAATTCCACGGCACAATTGATTTTAAACAAAAAAAAGAGTTTTTATGAAATATTGTCGTCCATAACAAATATCGACATTTAAAAACAAACACTTTGGTTTTTGAGTAAACAATGTCACGTTAAAGTGGCTATTATTAAACTAATATGCATAATTCATTTTATTTATGAGTAAAGTTATTATAGAGTTATATAAAAATATGAGTTAAAACATACAAAAATATAACTCTGTATTTTTTCCGGAATAAGAAATTTCTTATATATTTTATCTTATATTTCTATATAATTTAACTTATATTTTTATATATTCCTGTAAAACAAAAACTTTATATTAAAACATATCTACATGCACATTCTGTTTATAAATATCAAGCAAACAGTATCAGATTCAGATCAGTCATATATACGAAACACTACAAATACTACTCACATAAGTAGTAGTAATCAGAAGATAAAATGGTTTCAACGTCTGCTTTGTGGTACAAAACAAGCGTCAAATCAAGAAAAACCAATGAAAATAGACACATCAAAAGCAATAGAAAATATGCCCAAACATGAAACAGAACATATCGTTCTTCCGAAAAAAAAAATTACACTTGTCCCCTGTGTATTATCAAAAAAAATAGATCCTAAAATCATACATCTCGAGCACAGCAATAAACCAAATATTCCCGATTTAACTCCGGGGGTAAATAATATTTTAAATAAAATAAAAACCATTCCAGATTTCGATAAGCCTTCGATAAATACTCTTGAAAAAGAAGGAACTTGCTATGAAAAACCTTCTGCAAATCCTTGTTTAAAAAATACTATTTTTCTGAACCCAATCATACAAAATAGACGTATAGCAAAAAGAAAAGCCAATATTCCATTAACCTCAAATCTATTAGAAAAGTATGGAGAATAAAAAAAACATAAGCGGTAGCTGTTTAATAAAAATATATCCTGAAAAAAAATATAACTTTTTTTTTGAAATCTTATATCAGCTCTTTTTTTTTAAATGCGTTTTTTATTAATAATACGATCGTGGTATAAGCTATTATGGCCCAAAAATCCAAATTAATATTTAAGATTCGTCAATTATTTCGTAACTCAAAATATGAAACTTAAATTTCCGAGCAACCAACAGCCTAAACACAAACAGTTATTGCTTCAAATTTAAGCTATGTTTTGTATTTATGTTATTTTAAAAATGTTTTATAATAACAAACTGTTCCGATCGAAAACTAAAACAGATTTTTTTTTAAAAATAAGATACTTTTATTTTAATTATCTTTTATAAAAACACCGAATTTAATTAAAAAACACTATTTTTATAAACAAAGATAATTTTAAACAACACAAGACTTCGGGCAAAAAAAGTACGTCAAAAAAACTCAAAGATTAATATTTTTTAGATTATTTTACTAAGGGCTGTATTTGTTGTTAGACGATATATAAATAAGTAGATTTAATAGACACAATAATAAATATTCATACGACAGAGATTACGTCTACACCACAGAATCTTCTATACTATAATTTATTTAAGTAAAAACATACTATCATTCATTTAAGTAAAAACATACTATAATTCATTTAAGTAAAACTCGCCTATAATTCATTTAAGTAAAACTCGCCTATAATTCATTTAAGTAAAAACATACTATAATTCATTTAAGTAAAAACATACTATAATTTATTTAAGTAAAAACATACTATAATTCATTTAAGTAAAAACATACTATAATTCATTTAAGTAAAAACATACTATAATTCATTTAAGTAAAAACATACTATAATTTATTTAAGTAAAAACATACTATAATTTATTTAAGTAAAAACATACTATAATTCATTTAAGTAAAAACATACTATAATTTATTTAAGTAAAAACATACCATAATTCATTTAAGTAAAAACATACTATAATTCATTTAAGTAAAAACATACTATAATTAATTTAAGTAAAAACATACTATAATTCATTTAAGTAAAAACATACTATCATTCATTTAAGTAAAAACATACTATAATTCATTTAAGTAAAAACACACTATAATTCATTTAAGTAAAAACATACTATAATTCATTTAAGTAAAAACATACTATAATCCATTTAAGTAAAAACATACTATAATTTATTTAAGTAAAAACATACTATAATTTATTTAAGTAAAAACACACTATAATTCATTTAAGTAAAAACATACTATAATCCATTTAAGTAAAAACTCTACCACAATTTATTTAAGTAAAAACAATCAAAAACTTTTCTTTAATTAAACTCAAACAAACAAAAACGCTTTTTTATAATCGCTTTTAAAACGCCAATTACAAAAACACTTTAGATTAAAATTGCTTTTTACTCAAATAATTGTGTTTTCAATAAAATTGTTTGTTAGTGTTTTTTTCGATTGATTGTTGTTTATCTTAATTTCCTAAGGGAAAGACTAAAATTTTTGCTATATTTGCGTAGTTGTGTATATTATTTATATTAATAATTCTGTAGTAAAGGGTTCAATAATTAGAAATAAAGGTTTATTTCTAAGCGCCCCAATTAAATAATAAAATATAGTGGCAGGATCTGAAGAGAGCCGTGGAATGTAACAATAAATACACTAAGATAAAACATTTGTATTTTCTATTATATATTTTTATTTCTATACAAGAACTGTCTTTATTATGAAAAACCCAATTTGTAATAAGTAACATATACTTTTCTCTTTAATATCTTTAAAAGTTTGTTTTTTCTATCTGATCTCTTTTTTTTTCAACTGATACTTAAAATCTACGTAATTAAGATTTAAAAAAAAGCCACATTTTCATAATTACTTAAAAACACTTGCCACATCAATTTACAACTACGTATAGTTTTAAAAAAGTCTAGTATTAAATATCTGTTTAGAAGTAACTAAGCTTTTTCTACTTTGTTTTGAATGTTAATTAAAAAAAATTTTTTTTACATGATCGGAAAATTTATTAATTTAAAGATATTAAGTAAAATAAAAAAGAGTATCGATGTATTTGTCAATACGTTGTTTAAGTGGTATTAACATGATTTTTTGTTTGTTGAAAGAGCTCTGAAAAGTTTTTCAAACGAGAAAAAATATTGTTATATTGTTTTGATGTGGTATGCTTAATAAAAGTAGTTATTGTCATTCAAAAATGATGTTAGCAGCTTGTTTTAAAAGAATAAAATACCAAAATGCATCTCTCAATTAAAAATCTAAATCTCATAAACAAATTTAAAACAAGAGCAATAAAATAAAAACAAAATGCGAAAATTATCTCATAAAAACAAACAGTTTTTTTTGGCCTGTTTGTTCGAAAATGTGTACTTTTCGTCTGACGTTAAAAAACATTTAAATTTTTCTATCAATTTAAAAAAGTTTCTAAAAAAAAAGCACTAAAAGAAAATAAAAATTGAAATGTAGATACACACTTTTTTTCACTCTATACTTTTTGTTCTGCAAAAGCTATTTTTGGTTATTTAGTGAGTTTTATTCAAGTAAGAACAAAGACCCGAAAAAAAAGATTACAATCTTTTGCCGTTAAACAGCGTAAAGCGAGTAATAACTTTATTTTTGTAATTGTAAATTAACAAAAACAAACTATCGTTCGAAAAACAAATAAGCGACAATCACTAGCTAAAACATTAGAGAACATTGTCCAAGCGAGAATTAAAGCGCTTATTGTTCAACAGCGTCTATATAAGTATAAGTTTGTTCATTATAATTTCATTAAAAATAGTCTTTGATGTTTTTTTTATTAAAGAAATTTTGCTTATTAAACTAAAATAAGATTTTGTTTAATTAAAAGTATAGAAGGGGAAGGAAAAGTCGATACTTATACAGCCTCTCCCACTACAGTTTTGATTAAGGAGAGCCTGTTAAAATATAATCAAACAAAAAGATTCAAGTACAAACATAGACATTATACAGTAATTTTTTTTCTTTTTTTAAAATGGTGCAACACGCGTTTTAGTGTCGTTTAAGCTGGCTGGATTGAAAAAATGAACGAACGAAACGAAACGAACGAGCGAAACGATCGAAACGATCGAACGAAAACGAACGAAACGAAACGAAACGAACGAGCGAACGAACGAACGAAACGAACGAACAAACAACTGAATCTAATAAATATATAATTAACTGAACAGACAAGTAAAGGTGCCCAGGCAAAGTTAAAACTTCTAACAGCCCAATAGAAATAAGTAAAAGAGCAGTTTGAACTTTAAAAGTTAACTAAAAAGATTTTGTTTATTTTTTAATTAAATATTTTGATTTGATTAAAATATAATAAAATTTTTTTACATAAGGTTATAGTGTGTGAACTTATATAAATGTAGAAAAGTACATTTATATTTGCAGTGCAAACATTATTTTTCTTTTTTATTTTTTTTTTCAAATCTTTTTTTAAATCGGGGTTTGTTTTAAAGGCTTTTTTGAACAATGTATAGTATGTGACATTTTTTCAATCTTTGGTCGAAAAATTATTGCAAAAAAAAAATCCTGGTTTTCATAATTCAATTCAAAAAAAAAACACAAGTATAATTTTTAAAAAACAGTTTTCTTTCAAAAAAAAAGCAGAATTAAAAGCCAAAAATATACAAGATCAATATTAAAAAACACAAAAACGATCAGTAAAAACTCAGGTTTAAAGACAGCCAATACAATCTAAAACCAAACGACTCAAGTTCAACGTAATAAATCATATATTTTATATAATCACAACATTTTCGCTCTAAATAAACGAACTTTTACTTTAAATATTCGTTTATTTTTTAACTGAACAAAATAAAGAGCTGAAGTAACTTATAAATCAAAAAACACTTAAAAACAAATCTTCCCTAGCCTTTCAATAAAAGAAACAATTGTTGTCTCAACACACGATTTTATAATTAAAAAATTGTTAATAGACACTAATCAGCATATATAAAAAACGAATTAAATTTAAATGACAACTCAGTTGCAAGAGTCTTTAATTTATTTACAAAAGCTGGTCATGTTTTAAAACTTAAAAAACGACAAAAAAAAACGAAAAATGTCGTATTTTTCGCGACATTATTAGATAAGACGTAAGTGTTACTGTTAAATGCACTAAGAAAATTTACAAAAAAAATAGAAATTGATGAATATTTAACGACAAAAAGAAAAACTTTAATGTATATACAGTGTATTCTGAAGAATATAACTATCATTTCAGAAGCTTAAACACGACAAAGAAATTGATTCTCTGAAAGTTATTGTCTTGATTTATATTATATGCTGAAATAAAAATCGTCTTATTTTTATCGATGAGTTTGAAGTTAGTCGAGTACACTCTAACATATGGGAGAAGTCTCAGAAACTATAGATACGAAAAAGAGTACTTATATAGTATTTCCATCTACCCATTATAATCTTAATTAAGTTGATTTATGTTATAAATTAACTAAGTAAAAATATTTAACTAAAAATAAGCCAAAAAATAATCAAAAGTTTAATTTTAATCAGTATTTGATAATCAAATTTTGTTTTATGTATAAGTATTATGCAATTATGCGCAAAAATTTGCGTTTAGACATTTTTAGTTTTTTTTTTTAGTTGTTTCTCTTTTTCATAAGATTCGCTAATTCGTTGCTTTTAGTTCGATTTCATGTATATATATATAAACGACAATAATGCGTGTGTTTACGTCGTTTTAAAAAAATAAAGTGAAAAATTGTTATATAATGTCTTAGTTTTTATTTAAATATTTTAGTTTAATTAAATTATAGTAAATGTTAGTTAATTAATATTATAATGTAATTTACTTAATTGAGATTATAGTGTAACTTGCTTAATGAAAATTCTTATAGGTGATAATATTAGATATTTACCAAAAGGCCGCCTTCTCGATGAGCAAACGGTTCTTCAAGTTATAAGCAAAATTTAAAATTGTTTAATTTTGAGAAAAAAATAGAATAAGTGTTGATCTACGTTTAATTGAGAACCGAATTTTTCTTAAAACTTAATCTGTTTCAGAAATATTTATATGTTTTGAAAAAAAACAAGTAGAGGAAATACTGTAATAATAAAATATATATTATAAGAAAATTGAAAAATTGTTCAAAGATTCGTCAACAACAAGGAAAGTTTTATTATGCTAAGCCGAATACTTTTTGATTTTTAAAAACTCTTTATCGATAGGAGAGAGGTTTACTGTTACGGAAACACAGTATCATTAATTAAAAACTCGTAAATATTCACCGTTAATAACGAATAAAGTGGTTTTATGTTCTAAATTGAAAATTAATATCAAAAAAAATTTTAGTTTAAAAATTGCAACACTGTTTTTAAAAAAAAAGCTTTCATTTAAAACAGAATAAAAAAAATCTTCTGTATGTTCTATATCTTATTTTTAATTAACAAACCTCGTTAATAAAATAGAGAATAAATTTTAAGCTGCCAAAAAAAATTTTTGTTAATTTCAAACTTTTTATTATAATTCTTTTTAATTGGCAGGATTCGTTATTAATCTTGCAAGCGCATTATAAAAACCATCAAAGTCTATATCATCGGTAAGAACAGACCCATCGGTCGGGTTGACACGGCTTAAAAGCTGTCGTTCTTGCGTCCCTCCTCTTTCAGTTTCCGTAAATTTTGGTGTTGGGCATCGTTCATTTATTATATTCTCTGCCCTTGTTTTAATATTATTTAACATTTCACCTAAAAAACCATACTCTTCTTTTTCGTGCAATCCTTCCTGAATCCACGCCGATATATTCGAACCATACCAAATAACAACATCAGTAAAACAGTCCAATAATAAGGCACAATCATCATTTAAACTACTGTCATCCATATTAACTGGCTGTATAGCGCCCTGATAGTGATAAGAATGTAAAGTTGGCATTATTAAAGTCATCGCTTCATCAACACCCCTTGATTTAACAATAAATCGATTATAAGTAAACTCGTCTGGCGAGTGTGATTGCGCTAAAATTAAGGAACTTCGCCTTAAAAAGTAAATAAATTTACTAAAAAGCTCCATCGATTCAGGAAAAGTAATCGAGGAAGGATCCATATTATGATATCTTGCTACACTTCTAGTTGATTTAATCAAAATCCTATCAATTCTTCTGACTACATCATTATCTTCTTCTATTAAGTTTCCCTGAATTATTTTTCTTGCAATCGAAATCGTTAAAGCTTCGGCATCTAGGCCCATTATATATTCGTCTTTTCCCAAAACACCATCAACATCGTTACCCTTATTATTTCCGAGTGATCTCGAGACGGTTGTAATTCGTGTTATCTTTCTTCGGCAACTATCATAATATTCTGTAATAAATTGAATAATCGCCGATCCTTTAGAGTTTTGAACAGGCTCAAAACAGAATAAAGGTGCCGCGTTTAAACACGCATTCATTTTATGTTGATACAGAACCTTTTTTCCGCCACTTGTATCCGGTTCATGACCAACCCCTAAGAACTTCTCATATTTAATATTCTTTGTTGTAATTATGCGAGTTTTACAGTTAAATTTCATATTTAGATTTTTAAGTGACCGTAGAGTTAAGTTCTTAAGTTTTCCTTCTATGTTTTCATCTTCAACTTCATATTCTAATTTTACCCCAGAAAAAAGTTTTTTACAACTTGAAATATACTCGTCTTCAATGAAATCATTAGATAATATCACACTTCCACCACTCGATTCAATTAAGCTTGCCATTTCATATAAGCCAATATCTGCTAATGTGAAGGCTATCAAGTTTATTGAGATGTTTGTAGAAATTAAAGTTTTAGTCAAATTCTTGTAAAATTCCAGAGCTCCTTGACTGTGTATAGATGTGTTCCTTAAAATATCCATACAAGATCTTATAGGATGTTCTAATTTAATTGGTGCTATTGTCCCAGGCCCATATGTGGCTGGCCCCTGTGTAAATAATAAAAATGAGCATGGTCCAGGTACATTTTCAAATAAACTGAAAGCCATAGAAAGAGCAGCCCCAGTACACCTGACCTGTCTGTCTCCTTTAGCGACCTTAAAAGGATCCTCTTCTAAATCAGAAAACAGAGAAATATCAAACTCTTCTTTTTTGCAAATGAAACGAAAAGGAATATTTCTTGTTGGGTCGCTATGTTTGTAATCGAATAATCGTGCTATGTCTTCACTTTTATAAGCCATCTTTCCGTTAAAGACAAAAGAATCTTGTTGTTCTCTTAACTCCACATTCATCCCAAACGTCATAAACCCCACAAAACAATCATTTGGCAGTGTTTCAAGTGTAGAAACAAGCGCTTTTTTCATTATTTCGAACCTTTTAGTATCAAATGGACAAATATCGATAATAAAAAAGAAAGTGATTGGATGTTGCTCCTGTTGAGAAATATATTCAATAGAATTTGATTGCATTTCATAGGGAAGAGTAGGTTGATCTGTATCTGCACCTTGAACCAGCTCAATTCTCATATGAAAATCTGTTGGAAGTTTAGATGTCTTTTGGCAGAAAGTGCAAATGAAATAGTTTCTTTCTGCATCGATTATAGTAAATGGATTTATCACTGATAAACAGCCAGTACAGCGTATTGGCTCATAATATAATTGTGGAACTTGTCTTTCTAGTGAATAAAAGCAGCCAGAGATGAGAGATGTTTTCTCGGTAGGCAAGATGTTTTGTGTAAATTGTGTTTCTTCCATGGACTTGAATATTAAATATTAATTTTTTTATTTTTTTTTATTAGTGTTTTTGTATTTATTAAGTATCTTTGTTTATTTTCAGAAAAGCATCCGTACTTCCAATTTTATCCGTATTTGTTTTTAATCATAAAAAAGACGTTTTGCCGATATTTAATTAAAAAGAGAAACCATCGTTTTTTTAAATATATCTATAATTAAATACGAACAAATCGTGTCTTTTATCTTTGTACTACTACAGATTTACGAACTTGTTTTTATTTTTTTTCTAATATTCAACTCTCTTTAATTAATTAATTTCGTTTGAGACCATCCAGTAATATTATAGTATATACCTCTTTAGTCACCAAATCTTAAGGCTAATAAAAAAAAATATATCTACTACGTTATTTAAAAAACTGTTTTTATTGAAAAGATCATGTCCATAACAACATACGCGACCGTTAAAATAACTTTAGACGACAGGCCTCCCGCCATACACACACCAATAAATAGAGATAATCTAATTCCGAAAACCACTAAAGAAATAATATTAATAACTCCAAAATATTTTGAAACGTCTTTTTTCATTTTATTCAAATTAACACAAGAAAAGAGCTCAGATGAAAAAGATATTAAAATATTGGCAGTACTCGAAATCCTTCAATTCAACGAATCAATCTCTATACAAAAATATCAAACCACAGAATCAGCATCATTTGTAAGCATGATCTTCATTCTCTCGTCTTTAAAGTGCTTTAACTTTCAAGATATTTACGTCTTTAGTAGGCCTACGAATAATATAATATTTCCAAGGACAGGGTGTTTAAAATATGAACGTTTAATTGAATATTGGGAGGAAATTTTAAATAATATTGACTTAATAGAACCCCAGCCAATGTCTCTACACAAGTTTCGAGATATTTCTGATATAAAAAATATTTACTGTCAATCGAGAGTTTTATTTCCAAATACTCCGGAATATAAAACTATGGAACATGTTAGGCCCGATTTTATCAAAAGAGATCCGGGGTTTGATATTTTTCAAATTAAAAAGAGAATTTTTTACGAGAGTATAATTTATCGACAAGATTTTTTAGGCAGTGCAATCTTTCTGATAAGAAAAACATACACTGATGTCAATACAACAGAATCTAAAAATAACATATTGGTAAAAACAAATGTTAAAAATAAAGAAGAAGTTTTGACTTCAATAAATATTTTAGCGGAAAACTGCACTAAAATTAAATCGAAACAAAATCCGTTAAAATATTTGAAAAAATTGACACCAGAAAATAATATTTATTTGGTTTGGGATCTTATAGACAATTATCAACTGAAAATTTCAGACGTTAAAATTACTGAAAATTTTATTAAAGAAACGAAGTTGCCCACGGAAGTCATAAGTATTAAAATAAATACAAATTTATGCCATGCTGAACCCCAGTAAACTTAAAAGCCACCACTCCAACACAATCGATAACTCGATTCTTCAAAGACTGTTTCTCGCAAAAACAATGAATTTTATATTTAAGTTCGTTCCACCGACAATCGCTCCGAATATAATCACTTTGACAGGATTTATATCATGCGCTCTTTCATTCCTACTTCTTCATTTACTCGAAATATTCCCAAAATGGAAGCACTGTGCATTCGTATATTGTGCAATATCTGTACTTATATATTGGGTATGTGATGCTCTTGATGGAAAACAAGCAAGAAAAACAAATTCGGGATCTATTTTAGGCCAATGCTTTGATCATACAGTAGATTCATTGGTTATGCCTATGATTGGGCTAATGTTATTAAAATCATTAAAAATAGAGGAAAAAAGAACAGTATTTCTAATCATGCTCATTTCTTGTTATAATTTTATCTTTTATAGTATGAGAGAAAAATATACAAATAAGTTCTTTCTCTGGTATATAAATGCGCCTACAGAGGGGACAATCTTATGTTGTTTGATATTTCTTTTAAAAGGGCTAAAATACCGGAGGTTAGAAATGTTTATTGAAAATTTTAACAGTTTTTTATTTAAAAGAACATTTATGTGTTTTTCACTATTTGAGATAGGGTATGTTTTAATTGTTTTTCAACACTTGTTTTATTTAGTTAAGTTGTTTTCGATCATTAAAAAAAGCGTTTTATTTTTCATCTACGACGGCACAATTTGTTTATACATTATTTTTTTCTGTTTAAGTATGTCAAATAACTCAAGTAAGTGGAATATTCTGACAGTCGCATTATTATTTTCAACGCTAAATTTAGAAATTATGATCTCTAATGCAAATGAAAGCGACACCGTTTTCCCATACTTGGATCTACAGAATTTATTGTTTTTAAAAAATTATAAGCACGCAGACATCATTTCATGTAGCGTAGTTGCTATGCGTTATGTTTATAATATTGTTTTAAGGATTAAAGAGTTTGAAAGGTGTTTGGATATTAAATGGAATTCGATTAAAAGCGTTTATTAAAAAGAGTTTCTAAAATGTACGATTTTATTTATTTAAATTAATAAGATTGCATTAACGTAGCCGTCGTTTTCAGGTGAGTTCATAATCTGTGCATTTCTTGCCCATTCAATTTTACCCTGCCCTGTAACTAAACCTAATTCTGAGACATTAACTTCAATGATTGTACCTTTACCCAAAACCCCTAAACTGGTGTATAGAGCACTGTGTGGGTTTTGTTTTATACCTAAAATTTCTAAACTAAATGTCGTTTTTAAGTCTGGATGAATCACATTTGCTTTTTTGAAACGCATAGCCATTGGCCTTATAAACCTCTCGAATTTCGGTGGTTTCCTAGTAAAATCTACTGGAACAAATGTGGGTTTAGTTACTAATCTTTTCCAACTGTTCCGTTTAGTTTTACCTGATTTAAATTCAGAAAAGACTTGTTTTTCTGAAACCCCCTTTACACTTGGCAAAGGGACTTGATATTTTATGGCTTTAGTTTTTCTTTGTTCTTTAAGTCGTTCATTTAATTTAGCTCCAATATTATCCATTAAAATTAAAGGTATTGGTTCTGAACTTGTATTAGTTGTAGATGTTGATTTGTTTGTTTGATTAAATAACTTCTTTTCCTCAACTTTTTTCGTCTTTATTTTTTTGTGGAAAATTTTGGCTTTTATTCCACGAAGTTTTTTGAAACATTTTTGCTCAAGTTTTTTACTTCTACATTCTTTCTTTCGTTGCTTTTCTTCGGTATCAAAACGCTGCCCGTATTTTTTAATATGTTCTTCTACATAATCGTTCTGTGGCATGATGTTTTTTTTATATTAAAGAATTAGATATTTGAATATTTTTATTATATATTTTAGATAAAAAAATATTTTCAAAAGTGGGTGCTCGTATAAAATTTTCTAAGATGTTTTGTGTATTAAATGTTTTTTTAATCCTACATATACGAGGCTGGTTTCTTCTTTTCTGTATCCAATATTACATACATGAAAAAATGTAGTGTCGCACGTAAATTGTTTGGTTTTTCGCTAAGATTTATATGAAAAAATGAGAAATATAAAAAGATGTTGTAAAGTACAAAGTAAAATTTATAAATATTATGAACACTCGCCTTTTATTAACTTGATATTATTTCATTATTTATTTACTGAATATAAACACAAGTAATAGTAATAGAATTTTCTTAAAGAGCTTAATCTGTCGGGACTGTGATCGCATGTGTAAGAAAAACGAGACGGTCGAATGTTTTAAATAACTAGCACATATTCATCTTTTATAAATTACGACCAGTACTCTAACATTATCGAAAAATCCTGGCGTCTCAGATACGTCTCTGTTATTATATTTTGGTGTGTTAGTTGACCCGTACGCATTCAATTAAGCTGTCTTTCTTTACATTAAATAGCCGATTAAAATTACAGTCAAACTCGTAATATGTTTGCGGAGACATGATACATAACAAAAGATAAAAAATTTGGTACTTGTTAACTTTATTATCACTATAATGTTAATTAAGGAAATTCGCACTATAATTCAATTAAGTAAAAAATTTGAAGTAAAAACATAGAGATTATATAACTATTTTTCTTTTTCTTTCTTTAAAACGAACGTAAGTACACGTATTAGTGTCGTTTTTGACTTTAAAAACGAACTAAAGAAAACTAATAAAGATTTTTATAAAAAAAAAGACCAATAGAAAAAAATCCTAAAAGTCTTCAGACGATCTTCTCCTACTGTTAGGCGCAAAGCGATAAAGAAAAGACAATATTAAACAATAAATATTGAATAAAAAAAACAGTTACTTTTTTGTTACTATTTACTTAAATATTTTTGCTACATTGCAATGTGATGGAAATTTCTTTAATTAACATTATAGTTGAGAAAATAAAACAAGTGCTAAGAATTTAATATTTTGGTTGAATGTCCTGAACATAAAAAGAAAAAATTTATTTTTTATCAGCCACTCAATAAAAAAAAGACTCAGATTTTTCTTTAACTTAAAATGTTAAAGATAAATAATGATAACTTACGCGATCAACGAAAAAAAATGAATAGACACAAAGCCGAAATTGCATTCAAAAAATATTTATTTATTAAAATAAATTTATTTAAACATTTCACGTTTTTTTTGTTTTTTTTAGTTTTCTAATAAGAAAGGTATTTATTATGATATTAGTGTAAAATTTTATTTAAAATTCTTCTTTTTTTTATTGACACATAACATGTTATCCGTCTTTTTTGTATTTGTTTACAATAGATTTATATGCGCGATGTTCGTTTTTTGTTTATTTTAAATGACTAATATTATAAAATACGTGTCTTTTTTTAAAAAAATGACAAAAACAAACAGTCCATTTCGTTTAATATTTTTTTTTTTCAATCAGAAAATTTTCTTAAAACATCTATTATATGGCTTGGAAACTCGTGTTATCTAATATGAGAGAATGTTTTCTTACATTTTCGTTTTTTAAAAAAAAATAATACACTGTGTAAACAGCTTTATTAAATTTTGAAAGAAAAAACAGCTATTTTTAATATTTTTTATTGTATCTTTACGTAGCTTAATATAAACGTACTCTGTTTTTACAATTTACAGTATATGACCTATATTTTCTTTTTTTTTTGTATAATTTTTTATTTCTTTAAAAAAATTGAACGAAAATCTGGTCAAGCGTGTAACTTGAAGAAAACATAAGACATTTCTTGAAGAAACACACTAAAAACTATATATCATATTGATATAAAATGAGATATGGTCACCCTAGATTTTAAATCACGTGTTTTACAAAAAAATTTTTTGTGATGAACGAGTATCGTTAGATCGACCGACATTGTTTTTTGTTACCTTCGTTTGTTGAACTTATTATTGAATGTTTGACTGGATATATTTGTTTTCAATGTTTTTGTTTTATAGTCGAGTAACAGCCTTTTTTTTATCGAGAGCTAAATATGCGCGTTTTAGTTTCTTATAACTATTATATCGCAAAATAGAACTCGGTTCTACTATTTATAGATCAAAACCTACAAAATAAAGAGAGTTTAAAGGCTTGTTTATCATGTTTTTTCACTCAGAAAATTGAAAAATAAACAACACGTTCTGGCTTAAAAACACATAATAGACAACAAAAACACTCTAACACATCACACCTATTTCAATAAATTAAAAAAAAATACCTGCGCACATTCTTGTTCTTTTTGAAACAAGACAAAAAATCCAAACTGATCTATAGAAAAAAAAACATTAAAGTATAATTCGTTCTCAAAAGACAGGCGTCTCAAAAAAAAATATGATACCGCCTTAAATTTCCACAAGCCCTTTTCCTTGAATTATACGGCTTTTTTTAAACGAAAACGAAGATCAAAAGCAGATACTAAAAGAAAAAACACGAATAATGACATGACAAACAATAAAAACAATATGCTTTTCAAAGAAATCTGATGAGAAGAACTTTTATATAATTATAAAAGACAATAGAATGACAATTTCGCGTATACTCATTTCGGACTATTTTTTTTACAAACATATAATATTCTATAAAAAACTATTTTTTAACACGGCTTGCTTTCCCACCAGTCGTTTTTTTTTTCAAAATTTATTTTATATGAACTCGAATACTGTACAATAAAATCAAATATTGTTCATTGAATAAACGTTTTATTTTTTTTAAATTGTTAGGTCGATTATGAAAAATATTGCTTACTGTTTATATAGATTAGAAATATAAAAAGTAACACAGTGTCTCACTTATTTCGCTAATTATATATATATCCGCTTTTAACTCATTAGTGTTCTTTCTTTCTTTTTTAAACAAATGTTGTTTTATAAAAAAAATAACCTTAGAATAAAAGTTAAGAATTCTTTGAGATATTACTACAATCCTCATCACCAAAGCACATTTAAAAAAACAAATGCGTTTGAACACACCGATTTCGCTTCACTCTTTTTAAATAAAAAGTTTATTAAACTTATATATAATTATATATGACGATAGCAGTTATTAAATGTTTTAATCTATGAAAAAAAAAATTAATGTTTGAGAAAATTAAGAGCGTTTTCGGAAAGCAGCAACATCAAGAATCGGCTTGTAGACAAAAAATTGGCGTCTTCTTTTTACCGAATAGTTTAAGAAAAGCAACCAAAATAATCGGTATTTTTGTCGAAATTGAGTCTAAATATTTATTAAAAGATACATCTCTCTTCAATTAGAAAATAAAATCAATTAAGGTATAGTTGACACACTTGAGAGTTTTTAACTGTTCATTGTCGAGTTAAACTTCTGTTTATGGCGTAAAACTCAACAATACTTACACCGTTTTGTTAAAAAATGAAAACGTGTTCTTTCAAAGGTGATTAACACTGAAATAAACCATGAGAAAAAAAAACTGTTTATATTTTCGAAAACTTACAGTTTACAGCTCAAGAACCAGATGTATAAATACAAATTTTTGTCTTTAATTGCGCGAATTGTTTTGGACTTGTTGTTTTTTTATTTATGTAAGACGAGATTAACTTAAAAAAGAAGTTGTATAGGTGTTTGTATTTTTAATTCTTGTAGAATAGTTATATTTTATCATTAATTCAAAAATCTTTTTTTTTTAATTGAAAAAAAAAGATGTTGTAAATATTTCCTTTAATTAAAAAATTTTTTGTTTTTCATTTCTAAAGATTAAATTGAAAAAACAGAATATTTTGAAAGCAACGCGATATCTAAAAAATCTATCAAGAATAATTGATTTATAGACAGAAAGTATGCGAAAGCTTTATGTTACATTTAAAACTATAATTTTTTGGACTGTTGTTTTTCAGAAAAAGAATAATGTTATAGGGTGATTGGTTTTAGACAGAAAAAAACACTAGCCTTAAGGCTTTTCTGATATTTTATAATAAAACCACTATTATTTTTCATTTCGGTTTTCATTAATAAAAGAAAAATTTTAAGCTGAAAAATAGTGAAGATGGAAAACAAAGAGACAACATTTTATTATATAAAGGCGGCGCGGCGTATATAATAAAACAGGTAAGTAACAATTTACGTCTTAACTTTATTATATATATTCTTAATGTGTGTTTATTTTACAAAAACTAAAAAAGACACTTTAGGTTCTTAGTTTCAAATATAATAAAAAGTGCTGCAAAAAGTTATTAGACGAACATAAAAACATATTTCAAGTTTTTATATCTTTTTTTTGCAGTTTTTTATATTTCCTGCTTAATAATAAAAAAATATCAGCTTTCGAATGAGAAAATTAAAAGTCATCGACAAGGATGTTATAGATCTATTTTGTAAAAGAGAGGTTGGTCGAAAAGGCTCAATTTAGACCTTAAAATTTAATACTTATATACCTTCATTCATTAAAATCTTAATTAAAGTGAGTTCCTCTATAATCGAGCTACGGAGAAAAAAAAAATAAATTTTTATTTTTTTTTTATAAAACAACATAAACACAGACACGGCATTAATGTCGCATATGCTAGCGCAACTAAACGAAAACAAACTGATAACATAATTTAATAACAAAAGAAACACTTTAAAAAAAGATTTAAAAGCGTTAAAGTATGTTTTTGTGTCTAAAGACAAAACGACGATAAACAAAATAGATGTATAAACATAAACTCCTGATTAAAAAAAGGCTGTTGGTTATTTTTGATTAGTTTTTACTTGCTCATCTTGCTTAATTAATTTATAACTATTTTTCTTTAATATTATAGTGAGAGAGAGGCGTGTATAACTACTTTGAATTTTTGTAGTAAAAAGAAAATTTTTTTTTAACACTTAAAGAAAAAGTCTATCAAAAAAGATACTTTATTTTTACGTTATCATTTTCAACTATACCAAAGTTGATAGACTTTTTTTTACAACTATCATTAATTTTATATGTGCACCAGTTTTAGTGCAGTTTTTTCTAATGATTTTTTTGTGCCCTAATTTTGTTACACATTTTTTTTCAATGTTTTTTTTAATTCACCAAAATATAATACGACAAAATAATATTGCTTTTTTTAAATACATAGTTTTTAGAATATCTTAGTTCATGAACAGAATTATATCTATCGGCAAATAAAAAAGAGCTCTTTAAAAGACAAATTAATCTGAAAGAACCAGAGCTTCTAATTAACTAAATTATTTTTTAGAAAATTTTTTACGACAAATATACATCTTTTGTATTTATTTTTTTTTAAATTTTTTTAACTAAATTGTTACCACGCATAGAAAAAACTATTAGCTCAATAATTAAAAGAAATAAAATATTTTTCTTTTCATTAAAACTCGGGTTTTTTTTGGCGAATATTCTTTAAGGGTTAATATATCATAAAATTTAAATTATAGAAACATGATCATATTAATTAGACTCCCTGGATGCGAAAAGATACACTTTCAACTGAGTTAAAACTAAATCACGAATATTATCATCGAGCACAAGTGTTTTAATTAGGTATCAGGTTAAAAAAGTGAATACTTGACTTAATTAATAAGCCGATGGGCAGATGTTTGATGTTTTTATAATTAATAGTATTATAAAGCAACACTTATTCACATTATCAAAAAATAAAAAGAAAAAAATATTACTTGGTGATTTCCGAAAACTTTTGTGCCAACGATTTTTTTTTACAGACGTTAATGAGTGCGATTATGTTTTTTTTTCAATATTTTAAAAGGCATATTTAGAAACCATATATTAAAAAGAAATAAAATCGGGGACGATGATAATGAGAAGATCATAAAAAAGCGATAGTTTTATAGCAGGAAATTACAGTTAATTCTATTGATTTTTAAGATAAAAAGTGTTTTTTAAATAGATTTAACGAATGTAAATCACCCGAGCACGTTCTCCAAAAAATTTTAAAGTATTTAAACAAATAAAGTTTTTTTTCTACATTTATTTTCGATCAAATTGTAATGTTAAGTGTATAGATAGATATAAATCAAGAGACACAAACGCTACATTTTTATTTTATCGTTTTTTTTTCTTTTTATAAAATTATACTTAATAGATAAATATTATTTTTTCAATAGAAAAAAAATAAAAAAAAACATAAACCCGTTTGATGAAAATTTTTCTATCATTCCGATTATTTGTAAAACTGGTTTGAACTTAATCTGAGACAAATTAAAAAAAACAAAAACCTTATAAATAAAATTGTCAGATTTAAACTGAGTTATTATTGTAATTTTTTTAAAAAATTAATATAAAAAAACTTTTAAAACTAAATACGATCTGCTTCAGTTTTAGATCAAAACCACAGTCTTTGTTTTTTTTTGTTTTAACTTGAAAGTATTGATGTTTGTTTTATATAAACTTTTATTAATTTGATAATGGTAAAATTTTTTATACCGAAAATATTATTAAAATATTTATAATAAACTGTAACACTATGTGAGAACCTTAGACTTTTTTTAATTATATTTTACCAAGCGCTCAAGAAACATATCTACATTTAAATCAAGAATTATCATTAAAGTTTAATTATAGAACTAACCAAATAAAACAATTGTAGACTTTTATATTGTGTTATATAGATTAATAAAGAATATTCAGTTTTAACTTATTAGAGTTTTTTTGTTTTTTAACAAAAATCATAAAAAAAACATCTTATATTAACACATGTTTATTAGATTACTTTTGAATCTACAAGTTATGTTGACAACAATTTAATTCAAGAAATTTTTTTTCAAGGTATATTATAAACAAATAATGTTTTCATATCAAATTATTGAAAAAAAAGAAAAATCTTTTTGTTTTTATTATAAATGAATCTTCTCTAGTTTCGTATATTTTCAGTCTCTTTTAAATTTTTTGTTTTTTTGGTTGTTTTAATAAACTTTTTGTTTTTTTTCTGATTAGTGACATTAAACGATTATCTAGAAATGCAACGCAGCTTTGAAAATTTCAGTTCTAAATTATTTATTGTTTTATGTTTTTTTAAAAACTTAGTTATAAAAGAAATTTATATTCGAAACATATTATCAAACAAACAGTGTTCGGCTCTTTGGGGACTGTGTACTAGAGGGACATACATGAGGTTTGTGATTTACCTTACTATAGTTAGTGTGAACAGAAAAAGTTATATAGATAGTGTATATTATTTTAATAAACAGGGGTTTTAATTAAAAACATAATATTTGCTAGCATGTTATATAAGCAACAGGGTCAAAGAAAAACAGCTATAGCTTGAATTGTAACGTTTAGTTTTTTTAAGAAAATTTTGTATTTTAATTAAAAAAAGTTTTCAAAAAAGGCAGTTAGTTTTTCTCAACTAAACATGTTCTTTCTTTTCGAAAAAATTTATCTAATTATTACTCGATTTTGACTTTCATTGTTTATTTTCACGAATTACCGTGTTTTTTGTTTTAAAAGCGCACATCCGACACTGAAGCCACAAGATCTCTATGCCTAAGTGAACATGTAAGTATAAGTATCGAAGAAACATTGTTAAGGGTGAAAACACTATCTCAAAATCTATTGCATTTAATTTACAAAATTGATTACTTGACTGTTTTTGAACACAAAAAATGGTGTATTTTCCACGCTATCATATCAGATTACGAACTATAAGAATTGAAGCTAAAAATTCGATTATTTTTATTAACTTAAAAAAATTACAAATGTGTATTTGGTTTTCGAAGCGATTTTTCTTGCTTTTTTATTGATTTATAATTTTTTTAGGGTTTAAAATATCTTTTCATCTCTAATTGAAAGTTTTTTTATTTATTTGATTATCATTTTTTGATTAGTAATTTAATTTACAGATAGAAAACTTAAAGGAACAAACTTTTTGATATGAAGATTGGCGTATCGAATTTTTTTAAACGCTTATTATAAATTTTTGTTGAGTTTTTTTAATTAAGAATAAAAAATATTTAAGTAAATGACAAAAAAATTATAATTAAATAAGAAAGTGTTTTTTTTACTGAAATATTATAGATAAAAAGTTTTCTATTAAAAATTTTATTAAGAGTTTCATTTCATATAATATTTTATAATTAACTTTGATTGAAAATTGTATTTTTCTATACATATTTAATATGGAAACTGTTATTACGCCAAATACTGTAACAATAAAATAATTCGTATATTAAACTCGATAATGTTTTTAATGATTGTGTCGAATGTACTTGACAATTATTTTACGCGCGCTCGAATCAAAAAATAAATAATAACTTTTTTATTTTATAAAAACTGTTAACTACAGCGCCTATTATTATTTTACAACCTATGAGATAATAATTCAAAAAAAAATCTTTTTTGTAGAAAATATCATTGTATTACGCCAATGCTCAAAACATAATACAAAAGATTTTCACTGATTATAGAAGGAATGATGTATTATCTATTATGACCGAACAGCTGTTTAGTCGGAATTCTTAAAACCTTGCTTTTTATTTTTGAATTGTAAATTTTAACGATATATCAGCTTATTTGAACCTGAAAATACTAATAGTTATTTAAACCTGAAAATACTAATGGTTATTTAAACCTGAAAATACTAATAGTTATTTGAACCTGAAAATACTAATAGTTATTTAAACCAGAAAAACTCAATTTGTGTACTTAAAATTAAAAAACCAAAATATTTTTTTATCTTGGAACATTTAAAATAATCGTTTGAACATAAAAAAAGAGAGTTGTTGTATGAACCCGAAAAGATTCAATTGCTTGCTCGACTTAAGAACTTCGGGTTAAATATTACAATTTTAAAAAATCAATTTTTAGAATTTAAAAAAAGTTTGTTTTTTTCCAAAAACAAATAAAGACTTTCGTTCTTTGGACTCAAATAAATATCTGAAGTTCTTTTAGTATATACAATACACTATTGTTTTTGAGATTTAGGTATATAACCGAGTTTTGAGGGTCAAACAAGTATTTTTACTTTTAATGAAAAAAATATCTCTAACATTTTTTAGTTGAAACAGGTTTTTCCAAATTTTTCGATTCATACATTGTTTAAGTGTTTTTTAAGTTAACGTTATTATTTCGTTTTTTAATGTCAAACAACTATATTGAGTTTTCAGGTTCAAAAATATTAACTCGAGTTTTCTATGTTAAAGCAAGTATTTTTAATTTACAAGTTAAAACAAGTGTTTTTAATTTACAAGTTAAAAAAAGTCAGAACAAAACCTTTAAATTTATAATAAAAAAATGAAAAAAAAAGTTTTGAAAATTATCGAGAAAACATTTATCGTATAAAATAAAACAGGTTTTTTTTCCTTTATATCTGTTGCTAGAAACTTTTTTTGTTATATTTTAGGGCATGTTCGTAAAAGCTTTTCTTATAATAACCTGTTGGTAAGAACACTGTTTCATATGTTTGCTGTATTTTCACACATAATAAAAAACCAATATATATATATCTATGTTTTTTCACAAATTAAACAAAAAAAAATATAAAGGCAAAAGCCTTATATTTAAATTTTTCGTTAACTTTAAGTTGGTTAAAAATGTGTATAATTTACACACCAGAGTCTAAATTTTGTTTAAATACTAAATTCCATGTAATGGTTTGGTTTTTAAGATAAAAATCTGATAAAGTTTTTTATTTTAAAGATATCAATAAAATTAAACTTCTTTGTTTTTTTGCGAGTCTGAAAAATAAAAAAATTTTTTTTAAAGTATAAATGATTTCTATGAAGATTATAGTTGCTTTTTGTTTTTAATTAAATTTTTTTGATTTTTATTGTTTATATTAATATGTTTTAAAACTTTTTATAAAATCTATCTAAAGTATAATTTTTTTAACAAAACGTGCTGAATATTTTTTTGAACACACGCGCTGAAAAAATGTAAGTTTTACTCTTGCTATAATAATATAAAAAGATTACATGTTTTTTTATATCCTAATATTTTTATCTAATTAAAAAGTATATTCTTGTTAAAATACAGATTATCGACATATAGGGTGGTTTTATCTTCTGTAGAAAGAAGATTTATGTTTTTTGAAATCAGAATAATATATTTACGAATATGATTAACTATAGATTCTGGTTTGTAAACGTCAATTATTAGATTTTTTCTTTTTTGTAAAACAAATCTCTTTTAATGGGTATTTCTTTAACTAAATTATACTATGTCCACAATATTTCTGTTCAATTTTAAAAGTTTTTTCAGAGTTTATATTGTATAAAAATTTTTCAAGACAAGTATTTATTATAACGACTGGTTTCTTTTAACAGAAAAAGTGTATAAATCTAAAACACCTTACAGAGATAAAACTTTCGACAATACCAGCAACCACTACGTTTTTTTATTGGAAAACTCTCTAAATAAAATTAATTTGTTTCTGTATTTTCGTGTAACAACATTAGAACGGTCAACTATTTATTGATCAGAGAACTGAATAACAAAAATAAAACATTCGCGTAAACAGTATGAATTATATATTGAATAGTTTAGTGTCAGGTGTTGAACTGGTGCATTATTCTAAGCTAATAAAACTATTATGTTTATTATCCCATGTTTTAATTTAAAACACGTAATCACTTTTTATCGAACCTGAAAACCGGCCAAACACATTTGTTTCTTCTATACTTTATGCTTAAAATACTTGGTTTTGTACACTTAAAACACATTGCATTGTGAATTCTGTTATTATCAAGTCGCGTTCTTTCACGCCTTCTATTGAAGCTACAAATGATGTATCTTTTCTTTTTTTAAAAAAGCAGCTTCGTGTTTTCATCACTTTTCTTGACAAATATTGTGGTTTTAGAAATTTTTTGTTGAAAAAAACTGTTCCATTTCAAATAAACAAAACTTCACACTATAATCTTTGATAAACAAATTTGTATATACAGGAAAAAAAAATTTACTTGGTCGTTGACAGTAAATATTGCTTTATCGTGTATTCTATTTATTTTTAAAGTTTTGTGCTGAAAAAAACTCTTAATATAAACACCAGACGGACTAAAAGTTTTTTAATCTTTTTATTCAGCGGGTTTAAGTGCTTCAATTTTTAAGTTTGTTTTTAAAAATATATTATTCTGTTTTAGTTTTT
>SBJP01000027.1:0-40853 GCA_014805705.1 Cucumispora dikerogammari | reverse complement strand
GTGAAAAAATTAAGTCTTTTTTAAATGAAGCAAAGGAAACGAAAGGGCTTATAAATAAAGTGGTCTCTTTTGTAAGCGACTCTATTTATTTAGAAACCAAAACTAACTTGCAATTATATTATTACATCTTTTCTCTTTATCTGGTTAAAACACTTGATACAGAACACTCAGATAAGTTAAGTAATTTACAAATCACAAATATTCTAAATACACTTTCTCACCTTCCTGTACCACACTCGATAAAATATTGTAAACTATTTAGTTTATGAACGAATACAGAAAATCTGGTTGACATTTTAAGATATTTAAGTGATAAATCTCAGCCAAAAAACATTAATAGAACCGGAAACAAAGAAATTTTCACAAATTATCTTTCGTTTTATAAAGAAGGCAAATACGCATTCGGAAACTTATATAACAGCAATTGTAGTTTAAATACTAAAGAAAAATACAGTTTTGATTCAATCGATGAGCAGATCATGACATACTATTTTTCTATTTTAAATAAATTCGAAGGTAAAATTCAATACGAAGGCGTTGAAACCATTCTCTGTATCCTAAAAACATGTGAAGTCAGCTCTGAGTTAAAAAAAAGCGTTATTTTCAGTTTAGAAATTGACCCACGCGGGTTTATTCAACTTGAAGTTTTAATTAAAAACGACGAGGGCCAAAAAATTCAAAAACTGTCTGTATGTTTTACATAAAAAAAATGAAGAATTGAATTTAGAAACATGTCTCTTAAAATTATTCAATCAAAACTTATTCGACCAAGATTCTCTTATAATTCTTCGGAAAAAAGTGAACATTAACAAGCTACTTGAACACAATTACCTTGTGCATTCGTGTATTGTTTAAACAAAAAATAAATGAAAGCATATATTTAAATATTAAAAACAATGGTATAGCAAGTTTTATTACAGTTTGTTTATAAAGATTTTGAGTTACAGACACTTGAACTTTTTTTGATATCTTAACACTTTTGAACGAGGAGTCTGCTGTTTCGTACATTTTAATAAACACCCGTATGTTCTATGAGCAAATGGCTTTCAACCCAAAAGGGTTCATTAAATTTATTCAAATTAATTCGAGATCTGGGCATATAGTGCCGAGTAGAAGATTTCCTAATTCATATGATTATTATCTCTCCCTCAGGTCTAAAATATAAGATGTATAAATTGACACGTGCTATCAATGAGTATGTTTAGAGAAATGTGGGAATGCTGCAGGTATTTGGATATGATTGGGGCACTAGTTAAGATTCTGCCAGAAGGAGAAGTCGAAAATGAAAGGCCAAAATTAAGCAAGAAAACACAACTAACAGAAAATTTTATAGTTTAAGAGTCACGTTCTGTTTTCTTTTACAACATATTAACAACTAAAATTTTATATTACAAAAAATTCACAGAAACGAAAGATATATTTATAAATTTGGTAGTGTATCATAAATATCAAAAAGCGAAGTTTATATTTTCTTCTCATTCTAGAACAGAAACAGAAGAAGTCTTACAGGGCTATAAAAAGAACCGAAAAACGAAGAAATTAATTAATTTATTTACCGCTAAGTTTATTGTACCAAATAATCCGAAGTTTAATGAAATATTTAAAGCCGAATGTAACTTTCTAGTTAATTATTCTAGCCCCAAGTTGATTGAAAAAAAACCATGTTCTTAAATTATTCAAATATTATATCTAGTGAGCAAGAACACTGTGGGGTGTAAAGGAAAAGCTCGTATACTCGAGGAAGATGATTATTTGAATAGACTGTTGGTCGCAGTATTGAAATGTTATGATGGAATGTGTTTCAGTATTTGCAAATGTCTTGGATTAAAGGATATTGTTGATTTGATAAAACATAAGAGATCAAGTGCAAATTGAAATGTATTTGTTTTTTAAGCAGTTTTTTAAATTTTTAACGATAAATACGCGCTGCCAGTTGTAGAATTTATTTAATTTAAGAAAACGTTTCCACTGTATTGAATAGGAGAAATAAATCAGATGCTTATTTTTTTGAGAAAGAATTTGTTTATTGTAACATCTATGGTTCGAATAAAATTGTATAATTTAATTTATTTATTATTTATATAAAACTACAAGCTCTGAGCGCTGTCATTACAAGAAAAAAAAATTTTAACTTGCATTTCAGATTAGGGCTTCCCAAAACTTTACTAAAGATAGAAAAACGAATAAGAAGATTATTTTTTATAAATATACCGAACACGTTTAAGAGAATGTATATTTAGAATTCAAAAAACTATAACATAAGATAATCGTACTTTGATTTTTCTATAGAAAATAGATATGGAAATCATCTCAGATAGAAGTCAACGAGCAATTACCATCTTTTATTGAAAAAATAAACGTTAACGAAAACGATATCTAGATGAATACAAAAAAATGATAAACATTTTATATATTAGAAAGTAAGGCAGCTCATATGGAAGTTTTTTTAAATATTTTAAAGCGTAAATTAAAGTTTTTTGTATGAATTAGGCTCTCAAAGACGCAACATCGAGTTTTTATAAATTAAAGTTTATATGTTGAAAAATATTGTTTTGTATAAGCTAAGACGCTATCTCAACCTTTTATAAATAACTGAATAAAAGGCAAAGTTATATTATACTCACGAAAGATGTAGACTTTTTTTAATGTTTTTTTATTTTAATTTAAAGCACTTGCTTTCATCTTTTAACGTTTTTATTATATTATATTTGTTTTATAAAAAATTAGAATTACTTGGGAAAGCCAGTGTAGTTCTTAAAAATAAACAATACTTTACGGATTTTTATTAATTGATTAGATCGGGCTAATAACCGTCATGAAATTGTTAACTGGCGACGTTGAATATTTATAAACTCAGTATTAAAACAATCTTTTATTTGTGAAATACTCTCTTCTTCAGACATAGAATGTTATTCTATATACTCTATGCTAGTTTCTTTCGTGCATCGGTTTTTTCGATGTTAACAAAATTTGTTTTAGAAAAAACCTTTTATTCTCGCTTGGTATTTTTCTATAGATACTGGTTGACATCACATGACTCATTTTTTAACTGAAATTAGATAATTCATCAATCAAATTACGCAAATCTTTTGTAAATTTATTAGTACAACAATCTTGCTTCAGAGACGCAAAATAAGACTAATCGATATGTTTGTCATTTAAACAAACGAGTTAACAACATGACACTTTTTTTTTCGAAATAACAAAGTTAATTTGAGTATTCTAAGTTAAAAAACATTGTTTTTAATAAACTCGTGTATTAAAAAAACAAGATAATTTGAGTCACTTTTGCTTCGCTTACGATGAGTAGTAATAAATTGACGAAGATTTGATTAAACTTTGAAAAAAAAATAAAAAATCAAACGTGCTTGATAAACAAAACCGGTGAAAAAATAGCTTTTTTTGCAGATGTAAACAAACTTGAGTTCTGCTCAAAAACACTGTAAAAAATGTGCTTTTTAGAAAAGACAATCGCGAGGTACTCACATCGTTGTCTGGGCGTTTATTAAAAACAAGTCAAAGAGTGTTTTTAGTTATGACGAAAAAAATAAAAAAAAGTTGAAGAGAAACATTTCATCAATGTTGATTCTGACTGAACATTTATAAAACACTTTTTTTTATAGTTTTTTTGAACAGAAAACATGTAAATTACCGATTATTCAACATTTTTAATTCGCAAGTTTTATTTTAACTAAAAAATAAAACATAATACTTTCTGTCAAAAGACGCTACAAGCAAAGATTTATACAATCTCGTTGTTTATGTATTTCAAATTAAACACAGAATACAAAAATTTATTATACAATCTGTGGCTGCTCATTTTTATGCATATTTAATAGACAGCGTCTAACCCAAAAATAAATTGTGGTAACTCGGCGAGCAAAATTAATTTAATATGTATCAAATAGAGATATATCTTCTTTTAATAAATAAAACAGCAGATTTTTCGTATTAAATAAAAGCCGGCGTTTAATGTAATTATATTTTGTTGTATCTATATATTATATTAAGGACTTAATACTCGCCCACTAATTCATCAAAACAGGGATTTAATTAAATAAAAACGGATATCAATTAACAACCTTTATAAACAACATGCTATATATAATTAATGTAGTCAATCATAATATGACATAACTATTGTCTCTATAATCAGGAAACATCTTCAAAAATACGATTAAATTTTATATTTTTTCAGATAAAAAAAAAACATTTTAACAACACACAACATAGGGTTTCATATATTTGTAAATACGAACAATTTTTTAATTTTTTTTAATATAAGGCACTCAAATTTGATAAATAAAACCAAAGATCTTTTTTGCACTGTCATATAGAAAACATTTGGTATTTACTATCAATTTAGGGCACTAAAATAGACAAACAAGTTTTCAGTGACACTTTATAGTGTACTTAAATTATTATAATTTATACTAACTTTTCTGCAAAAACACAGAGTTTCTCATTTATGTCTTTGGTCAATTCTCAACAAACGAAAGAAAATACAGAAGGAGTAGATGATAGTTCAATTAAAAAAATTAAAAATATATATTATTTGATGTAAAATAGGTAATTTATTTAGCATCAAGTTCTATGTTTTTTTTCAAAACTAATAAAACCCGTTAAAGCACTGAAAAAAACATTCGAAAGTATTGACTTTTGTGGAGTTGTTATAATCGTCTTTTATAAAGTTTTTAGAGAAATAACAAGCCAATAAAAATATAGGGATAGGTGCCTTTTTTGGGTCGATGGGGGGCGGGGAAGAAGCGAGAAAGTTGTATTAAAAATAAAAATTTTTTCTAATTTTTATTGTTTTTTAAATAAAGATAGATATGGTTTTTATTTTTAATATAACTTTCTCGTTTGTTCCCCGCCCCCCTCTCCTCCTTTTTCTCCAAAGGCTCTTATCCCATAATATATATATAATTATTGTTGCCATTTCAACACATGTATTGATAAGAGGATAACTTATAATATAGTGTTGAAACGCTTCTCAGTGTTTTAAGACAGTTTTTACAGTAAAAAACGGATACCTTATATTTGCAGGTACACCAAGTTGTATAGTTTTTGTACGTGTCATTTTTCTTTCGATACCACTATTTAGCCGTACAATAGGCGAAAGATTAACATAACTTGTTTTGATTACTAGAATAGTTGTTTGATGGTTTTTTGACTTTTCCACAGTAAAAAATTTTATTACAAAAAAAAAATATTAGTAAAATCAGGCAAGTTATACATACTCTAACATCGTAACTGAGTGTTCTTTTTGTATTTTTTTGTCTTTCTTTTAAAGCTACAAACCATATTTAAATAAAAAAAACATATTAACTTAATACTATTATTTAAAAGTTATATACTCTCAGGAAGAGTGTTTAAAAGTTTTCTGGGAAAGTTTTAAATAAAAAGAGTGATATCATACATGAACTGCTTTGAAAAAGAATAAAAACCTTATCTCATTCAATAATGGCCATGTGCAGTTGTATAGACGACTTTTCGCTAAATGTAATCGTTAACAAAAGAGTCACATTGTGCCTGCAATGTTCTAAAAATACATTGTAAAAAAATTTTCTGTAAGCGTTATTTAATGTTTTATTTGTTTGGCGGACATCTATACTCGCTATTAAACATATTTTATAATTACTTGAAGTTTCTCCCTATCAATAGAATTAGTTTTTACATATTTATTTCGTTTTTACGATTAGATTTGTCTTGTCAGAACAACATCTTTATGATAATGATGGAACTGTTCTCGTTTTTTCTCCAGAACAAGAAGGGATCTTTTTTTATCTTTACGAAAAATAAATAAAAAACCAAACTATTCTCAATAAAAACATTGTCGCATTAAATAAATTATTGGTATTCCTATCTCTACACACCCTTTCATTTAAATAAAGATCGAGCATGGGCTTGTAGAATCATTCATATTTTTAATCTTTTTCTTACACTTATTTCTGTAAAATTCAACGTCTTAAGTAAGCATATTGTTTGCTGAATTGTCAAAAAAATACTATGGTTGACAAGCCCAGGATCGTAACGAAAAAATTTCCTGATTCGTCTATGTTCTACCCACCAAAAAACGCTATATAATAGTTCCCAGGAGACATGCTTTGACTATAATAAAGAGCAAAGCCTGAGCAACTCTTCAGTTTACAATACGAATATACGACACGGCCGATTCCAACTTGTGTCTGCGACTTCAAATACCAAGGCGTGGTCTTCTAGTCTTCTACCTTTATTATATTTGATCTTATAACCAAACTTACTCTCGTCTATTTTGACATATGTTTCCCACCTCACTTGGTTTAATCAGTTTGGTTTCACAATAATCTTTTATTATGCTCTTATCTGATTATAAAATTCAATAACTGTCTTTTTTTTAAAAATTATAATCTTTTATCACTTCAATTGTTTGTTTATTATTTGTAAAACAGTATATTGATATAACTATTTTTTTATGTTTATATTATATTGTGATATTTTTGAGTAAATCTAACAAATTTAGTAGTTTTATGTTTAAGACAAGTCTTAATGTAACATTTAAAAACAAATTCGCCTGCTAACCTAGAATACATTATCTCTACCATATTTTCATTGCAATAATCAAAAACAAACAAGTCTTTCAAGAATCCCTCTTTGTCTAAAATATTCCAATAACACATCGTTTGTATATTCAGGCACAGGCTGTAAAGTATAATAAAAAATTTCACAAACATAATTCCCTTGGTTCTTTTTTTGACCCTAAGTGAAAAAAAGACAGATCAAAAAAAACTCACAAAATTTTGTCTTTGAACCCATAAGCAATTTGAGTCAAAAAAAACCGTGAAAATTTAGAAAAATAAAATATTTTTTTATTTTTGGTGCTTTTTTTATGTTTTAAATTTAACAAAATCATGTAAAAAATCAATCAGATAATTAAAATCAAAACATAGAAATAATATTTGATTTTGCGATAATCTTTTAATTAAAACATAAGCGATCAGTGATTAGAAAAATTACCAATACACGAGCTTATAAACACATTTACAAAAACAATCTAAAAAGCTATGTATCAAAAAAAAGATATATTAAAATGAAATGACGTTACAGAATAAAATATAAATGGTTTTATCAGGTCAATTTAAAAGTCTTTTATATCTGTTATCGAGTGCAAGCCGGATTATTATGTGCGTTTTAAAAAAATTAAATATATGATTATTAAAGATAAGCCTTGTCAGCTTTTTACGTTTTTTATTTTTCTTATATA
The DNA here is from genome assembly GCA_014805705.1 of Cucumispora dikerogammari. Taxonomy (NCBI): domain Eukaryota; kingdom Fungi; phylum Microsporidia; genus Cucumispora; species Cucumispora dikerogammari. Next base: position 33,610 of record SBJP01000027.1, on the reverse strand, counting down.
TTTTTTTCCTCTTAATAATATGTTTCTTTATATATTTGTAGCAGAGTGCTGTAAAACTCTGCCCCGATTGGTAATTTCTACAACATTTCTTTTTTTATTAAGAAGGCTTTGATTTAAGTTATGTTCGGACTTAAAATCGAACATTTTATAACAGTGGCAGTGTATTGTTTTCTGGATATTAGTTTGATTCAACCGGCCCAAGTTAAAAAATTTATCTATACATAATATGACAGACCACGATAATTTCGTATATCTATCTTATGTTTTTCACATAGTAGAGTGTATGTTTTATTAAAAAACGCTAGCTGGTTTATGTTTAGCGAGGGTTTAATCTTGCACAAACTTATACAAAAAGTATAAAAAAACTTGTACAAATTTGTGTAAACATAGTCAAAGTGTTAACATTGCTTTTTTATTAGCTAATTTTTAAATTTTCCAATACTTCAGAATAAGGAAACAATAAAAAATTCAAGTAAAAAGTAAAAAAAATATTTGTTTATTCTGTTTTTTGTGTTTTCTATTTCTTGACTTTAAAACTCTATATGTAATTGAAAATATCATTTTTCTATTTACTGTAATTACAGAATAAGAATAAGAAAAAAAACAAAATAAGCATGTTTAATAATTTAAACAAAAGCGTTTGACACGGAGTTAAAGTTTAACACTTAAACGCTGAGAATGTATTATTAAGACCATTTTGTAAACACATAGTCTTAAACAGCACATTTCTGTAAACACAAATGGTCTTAAACAGCAGATTTATGTAAACACAAATAGTCTTAGACTGCAGATTCTGTAAACACGAATGGTCTCAAACAGCACATTTTTGTAAACACGAATGGTCTCAAACAGCACATTTTGTAAAATTAACATTTACCTCAATCTGCCTTAGAATACAGCTAAACGCATAATCTGAAAAACACTAGCATTAAAATACGAACACAGAGAACTGATACTGAAAACCCAGAGCCAAGTGGTCGAATCTGAAGACCGAATTTAAAAATCCGAACTTAAAAAAGTCAAACGTGAAAAGCCAAACACGGGTAATTGATCCTGAAGAATCGAAAGTAAAAAACCGAAACCTAAAATACAGAACTTCAAAAACCGAACCTGAAAAATCAAACGTGAATAACCGAACTTAGAAAGATAGATAATAATCGATTCTGATAAAATAATCTACAAGTTCAAATATGAAAGATAAAGTTGTTTTTTCAAGTTTAAATTTCAAATCGATTATTGATCTTTAGATTTCTAGAAGGTGTTTTTCAAATGGTGTAGATTTTCGAATTTATTTTTTGTTTCATTTTTCAAATTTGTATTTCAGGTTCGTTTTTTGAATCTCTGTTTTTCAGATGCGTTTTTTCAGTTTTGTTTTTTTAGATTCTGCTTCTTACGTACTATTTTTATAACTTGGGTTTTCACGTTGGATTTCGAGTTCGGGTGTTCAAATTCAATTTTCCAGGTTCGGATTTCAAGTTCGATTTTTCAAGTTCGATTTTTCAGTTTCGATTTTTAAGGTTTGGTTTTTTGTGTTCGATTTTAAATCAATTTTTAAGGTTCTGGTTTTGAAATAACGGTTTGTGGTTCTGTTTTCCTACTTCGTTTTTTCAATACCAGCGTTTACGTACTGTTTTTGAGTCTCTTTTTTTTCTGTTCGGTTTTTCATGTTTGTTTTTTCATTTTCGCTTTTTCAAGTTCGTTTTTTAAATTCCGGTTTTTAATTTTCTTTTTAGCAGGTTCAATTTTTTAGGTTCGGTTTTTCAGATTCGAATTCTCAAATTCGGAATTTCAGGTTCGGAATTTCAGGTTTGACTTTTCAGATTCGACTTTTCAAAATTGGTTTTGCAAGATCGGTTTTCGTATAATTGTTTCATTTTATCGTGTGCCCGGGCCTGTTGACAGATAGCATTTTTAGAAAAAAACATAGAGACAAAATTTTTCTTTTTACAAAAATTTATTTGCACATAAAAAACCTATACAAAAAAAAAGTTCTTGAATAAAAAAAATTGATAAACAATAAAAAAATTTACTTACGAAAAAATATTGTTGGTTGAAAAAAATCTTTATAGTAAAAAAAAATGATGCACAAAAATAGGCCAAAAATCTTCAAGGGTTTATTGTTTTAAAAAAATTAGCGTATCTTATTCGTTTACACTAAATTCAAACTGTTCGTTCTCAAAAGTTATTTCTTTGAAAAAGTTACTGGAGCGAATGTCGACACCTTGTATTTAAATGTGATTTAAGTTTGGTTTTTTTAATTTTATTACCTGATATACCCAGAGATCTTCTAAGATAAAATAAATTTGTTGATTTATTCAAATCATCATCCGATCTTCACATATTTGCGAACGAGATACAATATCACAATTTGATGGATTTCTGATTGTTTATGTTTATGTGCGAGTTTATACACAACAAGGCAACCGCTTTCATTAAATATACTGTTAATATGTTTTATCGGAATATAATCTTATCAACAGCATAGTTCAATAGAAAATCTTTATCACGACTAACCATAAGTTTGTTTTCAGTATATTTAAACATTACTAGTTAATTATGCTGTGTACTAAACATGCAAAAACATAAACTCTCAATATACAGACTACTAGAAATATTCAAGAAATTCTCGTCACTTGAAAATTCTAATTTACATAAAAACTTATTGCTCAAAAAACCAACGTCTACTAAATTTCTATTAAAACCTTACATTTATTATCTTTGATCGAGCCAGTTCTTCTGTTTTTCTATCCCAAGAGCAGGATATGAAAAATAAGTTGCAAATCAAATCTAACATGAGTTTTTATTACAAATTTTTTTAACAAAACTAAAAAAATTATTGAAGCTACTTTATTTTTTTGATCATTTGTATATAGTCAACTCTTTATATTATCACTATTAAAATTTCTTCCCTTACATTTTTAAGCATTATGAATATATTAAATGTTTATGACAGACAGTTTATTTGTGTTTTTATAACATATACCTGACTATGTAAAATAGAATTTTTCAGATATGTTATTTATCGCGGTGCTTCATATTGTCCAAAGCTTAAAATGTTAAAATTAACAAACTCTCTAAATAAGAAAAGTATGGAATAAATGACCACAATTTAGATATACCCAATAAATTTACTAAAATTGAAAATATTTAAACAAAAATATTATTTAAAGACAGATTTTCATAAAATCAAATATATAAGCGCTACGATACAGAATATAATAAAATCAAAATTAGTATAAAATATATTTAGATCAAGGTGATTAGATTAAAAAAAACAAAACCGGCAAATTTCCATTTGAATAAAATTGTTTTTTAATACGATTTCAACAGAACTGTATATTAATTCGGAGATCTATCAATATAAGTCATTTTAAAAAATTTAAGCCATTTTAAAAAAACGGTACAAAATAAAAAGTTTATGCTTTACAATAAAAGTAAATTATTTATCAACTGAAGTTCATAAACGAACATTTTAAGTAATATTATAAATTTTTTATGTATGTAGATTGGAAAAATCCTTTTTATGAGCATATCCATATAAATACAAGTCTAAACATTCACTAGAGATTTCATTTTGAGTTTTTAATTTACTTTCGAATCAACTATAAAAAGTATCAAAAAACTGATAGTCATAATATCAACACTAGTTTTTAACCCATAGTCAATAATTTGCGAGATTCTGTTCGAATCATAAGAATGGTATTTTAAAAAACTTTAAAAAGAATTATAATTTTTGTATTGACTTATATTGAGAAATGCCCTTAATTTTTTTTAATTTAACACTTTAATTTAAATTATTTAATACTATTTTTTTTATTATATTCTGTTTTGACAGTTTATAGATCTGATTTTATGAAAAGTTCTTTTGAAATAATATTTCTGTTTAATTATTTTCAATTCAGGTAATTTTATTGAAGTATATTTACAATGTACTCATTTATTTTATACATAACTTTTTTAGAGAAACTGAGAATTCGAAGATTTTGAATTTAGACATTTTCTTTTGAACATTTTCACTTTGAACAAAATAAGTAGTATCGCTTTTTATTTAATTGAGAAAAGTACATATTAAAAATTAAGCATATATTAAAAAAGATGTTTTTATTTGTAGATCTAAATTTTCTCTTTTTTTTTTAACCAGTATTTATTTCTTGATTTACAGCGTTTTTAAGAATATAAAACACATTTGTCAGAAATATAAAATACTTTTCAGAAATATAAAATACTTTTTCCAGAAATATAAATTTTTTTTGCTATATATGAAATATTTACGCATAATTATTAGATATTTTTTTGTAATCTAAAATAACGTTTTAAGAAATATGAAAAAAAATCTATATAAATAAAAAACTTATTTTGATAACTACAAAAAAGTTTTATTCAAAAACACACATGAAACTGTATAATAACAAAACTTTTCAAAATATTATAAAAATAAAAAATAAAATTAACTCGTATTTTTCTGAAAATAAATATAAAAACAAAAAAACTAAAACAAATACTTCGGCCGATCGTTTATATAATAAATATACAGAAGAAAAAAACAAAAAAAAGTAAAGAAAACGCACTCTATTCAAAGAGTTATCTACCTATGCCCTAGCAACCCAAACAAAAACACATAATCCTAAACCATCCCTCAAAGCCGGTGTTTTCATGATTAATGAAATTATTCATATTAACACACTTGCCGTCTCTATTTACAGGCCTAGAACGAATATCTGAAAAAACTGATTAAGATGGAAGAAAATGAATTCAATCGAATTTGGCTGTAGGAAAAGACTGAAAGAAAACACATTATGTTTCTTTATGCTAATCTAGCAAAGATTTCACAACATTTCTGTGAAAGGAGCTACAATTATTCATTTTAATATTTTGTGGAGAATATCAGTAAAAAAAAGGACTTATTTTTCGATTAATGAACTCCAATAATTATTTCCATTAATTATACTCTCTTTTATTTCACACTCTACGATTCCACTGAAGTTTATAACACAAGACAGTGATATTATAATCCCCCTATTTATAGAGACGTTGATTACAGCACAGAGCCAGCGGGTGAATTTACGTAGTGTTTCGAAATATAAAAGTAGGTACAGTTTCATTTATCAAACCAGTCGGTCATCACATATGAGTTTTATAACCTTACAGTGGAGATGTCTTCTATCGATTTGAGTAGCCTATTTATTTTTCATAGTCCTTTTGTAATTCTTTTCTTGAATACCGTATTGTTTTAAAAACATTTTGCACAGATGTCTTGCTTATTGTCTGAGCCTTCATTGATAATTTGTTTATATTAATTTTTTAGTATGAGTGTAGTCAATATCAAGTATTCCTTGTATAGAAATCCCCAGAGAAGAGCTGAAAGAATTGGACTTCTTTTTTTTGTATTAATAATACTTTCGTATGGCTCGCCCTATCCAATAGCGATTATTAAATGTCTTGTCGAAAAAGAAACTCATATAAGCTTCCATGCTGTATTTTCAATGTTAGATTTCTTTCAACAGAGCTCCCGAAACATCGATAGTAATTAAACTGATGAAAATTCCTGTTTTTCTGATATTGTATTGTTCAACGGTTATCGTTTTTTGAATATATATTTTTTTAATATTAAATTTAAACGATTTTAAATATATTATACCTTTGAGTCACTAATAATAACTCAAAAATTCATCTCAGCGTATGTTACGAAAAAGAAGAAGAAAACATGGCATGTAATAAGATCAGATAAAGATAATCAAACAAGGAACAACTTCAAATCGATCGAAACAACTCAACGACCACTCTGCGGAAATAGACGGGAAGTTTCATTTAACTGTCTACTTACTAAAAAAGATATACTATTTATTAAAAAACAAATAGTCTTTATTTGAAACCAAAGAAAGAACCATAAAATTTTTACCTTATAGGAAATGTTTTTTTCTATATACTTTGATATTAAAAAACAGTTCTTTCTTCGAAAAAGTTTTAAAAAAAACATATAAATTATATATAACCGAGCTACCATATCTTCCTTAACCCCTAAGGCCAAAAACGTGCTGTTTAAGACCTTTTTGTAAACACAAATGTTCTTAAACAGCACATTTCTGTAAACACAAAAGGTCTTAAACATCTCTTTCTGTAAAAGCAATATTTACGTCAACTGCCCCTCGAATAAAGCTAAACGCATCATTTCAAAAAACACGAACATTGAAATCAAATACCAGAGAATTGATACTGAAAGATCGGTAGAAGTTGTCGAGCCTGAAAAACCGAATCTGGAAAACGAACCTGAAAAACCGAACAAAAAAACTGAATTTAAAAAAAACTAACATGAAATACCAAATCTGAGAAATTAAACTCGAAAAACTGAACCTGAGTTTCTGAACATAAAAAACCGAATCTGTCAAATCGAAATTGAAAAACCGAATCTAAAAAATTAAAACGAAAAACGGAACGTGAAAAATCGAACCTATAAAATCGAAATTGAAAAATGGACCTAAAAAATTAAACCCGAAAACCTGAACATGAAAAACCGAACCTGTAAAATCGAAATTGAAAAATCGAACATGAAAAATCGAACCTGAAAAATTGAACCTGAAAAATTGAACTTGAAAAACCGATCCTAAACGTTCAAATATGAAAGATAAAGTCGTTGCTTAAGATTTAAATTTTTGTTCGTTTATTGATTTTTAGATTTTATAAACTGTTTTTGAAATGCTGTTTTTTTGGGGTTTATTTTTCAGTTCCACTTTTCAGGACAGTTTTTTTTTCAGATTCGATTTTTCACGTTTGGTTTTGCAGGCTACGTTTTTCAGGTTCAGACTTTCGGGTTTAATTTTTCAGATTCAGTTTTTCAAGTTCGTTTTTTTGAGTTCGTTTTTTTTGAGTTAGTTTTTTCAGGTTTAATTTTTCATGTTTGGTTTTTCTTGTTCGTTTTTTCGAGTTCATTTTTTTAAGTTTGATTTTTCATGTTCGCTTTTTTAAGTTTGAAAATGAAACGGTTTTTTTTAACTTGGATTTTTCAGATATTGTTTTTCGAATTCGGTTTTTCAAGAATCGGTTTTTTCACTTTCGTTTTTTCAGGCTCGTTTTTTCAGGCTCAGTTTTTCAGATCTTGTTTTTCACTTTCGTTTTTTCAGGTTCGTTTTTTTACTTTCGTTTTTTCAGGTTCGTTTTTTAAATTTCGTTGCTTAAAGTTCGTTTTTTCAGGATCGATTTTTTAGGTTTGGTTTTTCAAATTTGGTTTTCGAATAATAGATTCAGTTTACCGTGTGCACATGTCTGTTGGCAGATACCATTTTAAAAAAAAACATAGAGACAAAATTTTTCTTATCACAAGAATACATTTTCACATTAAAATATTTTTACGCAAAAGAAGTTCATGAACAGAAAAATTGAAAACAAAAAAAAATTACTCACGAAAAAAATTTCTTGCTTGTAAAAAAATCACCGCAGTAAAAAAAAAATGATGCACGAAAAAAAACCAAAGATTCTTAAGTGTTAACACTGATAATATATTATTTTCATAATTAGATAAGTTGTATAAAATACATGATATCATACAAGCTATCATTAAACAAAAGCAATTATATACAATTATGTCTTAGGCCCGACGGCCAGTTGCTTTTTGAAAAAATATTTATAAATCTATTAAACAAAAGTTTTCTGTAAAAAAATAAACAAAAAACATCATTAATATATTAAAACTCATAAAAAACAACTCTTTTTTTAGTCACTGTAGCGCTTCTATGTGAAAATTCCTTTCTGAAGTTTTTTTTAATTTTTTGTTTTTTTTTGAATCAATTTAATAGTTGCTATTCTTTTTTTTTAGTTTGCAAAAACGAATTAAAATTAATTATGTTTATGCACATTAACAACAAAAAAATAAAAATTTACTATATAAGTATTGTTTTTATTTAAATAATTACTCGTAAATAAATTATAGTGTTATTTTCCTGAATTAAATATATAGTGTGTAAAAGCGTATAAGTAACCGTTTTTTATATTTTTTTTATTTTCTATTAATCTATTTTTTCTATTTATACGGAAAATGTTTTGTGTTTTTGGGTAAAAAATACTTTTCCCTAGATATAAAGTATTTAATATATCTGGGAAAAGTATTTTATAGTTCTGGAAATTTTATTTCATGCTCCTGGGAAACGCTGTAATCAATCCAAAAATAAAAAAAAGCTGTGATAATAAATACACATATTTTTCTTTCGATAAAAAACAGTTTTTATATTTATATCGAATGAATACTTAACCTTTTATTATTTTTAAATAGTTTTATAACATATACAAAGATAACACGATATTTTTTTTCTTATGTTTTAGTCAAGTTTTCTTTGTGTTTTAAGTTTAATATGGATATTTTTTTGATTGGAACTTTTTGTGTTTTTTGAGTAGAAAAAGTTTGACTTTTTTTTATAAAAATATTTCTTGTGTTTTTCGTTTTTTCGATAGTTTTTGTTTTTTGGATTTTTTTAGTTATTTCTTGCTTTTTTAAAACTCTTAGATTATCTTTTGATCTTAAAAAAACAATTTAATAATTTTTTCTTATATTATATTAATCGAAAAAATGTTTTTCTGACTAGCTTTTTTTATACAACAGTAATAGATAATCTTTTAATAATATATAATAAAAAAAAATCAACTGTACAAAATCGAATTCGAACCACAAGTATAAATTCCGATATCCTAACTTCTATCTAAGAAGATATATAAAAAATTGTTGATTTATTATATTTTCGCTGAAGTTCATTATATATCAGTCTGGTTTTAAGTAAAAGTAAGCTATATGTATATGTATTGTGTTAAAAGTATTTATTTGTTACTTATTGCTAAATGGAGATTAACGACCGAATCCGCCCTGTAATTTATCTTAATTAAACAGACCTTAGTCGTGATGTCTAAGCCCGATAAATCTGGTATAAATAAAAAATCACCATTTCAACTAGCCTCTTCGCTGATTAATTAATCGAGATTTGAACGCGCTGTCTCCACGTGCTATTGAATCTGGAGATTACACCCCGCGGTCCACATCTCCTTTTCATCACTCATAACGCCACTAGTAATAAAGGGGGGACAATAACGACTACAAAAACCACTTTTCTAATATAAAAACCTAGTTTTATAAATAATAATATATACTTTCTAACTACAGTTATTCAACACTCTTTTCCAATAAACACAACTCACAATAAATATCTTCCAGTTCTTCTTTAAAATATATTAGACTCTCTATTTTTGAAATAGAAACATTTAATTCATTTTAACATACGATTTCGTTCATAGTGTAATTAATATATTTATATGTTTATGTTCAAATACAAGTAAAAACATTTATAAATATAATACACTTCACAAAAAATATAAGTACAATTTGACAAGAAATTTTTCGAAATTATAAATATATATAATATCTGTAATCAAAAGCAACATTTTAATATTAAAATCTTTCTTATTTTAGATATATTTGGACATATATTTTTGCTAAAGTGTATTATATATAGATTAATATTTTTTCTTATATTCATAAATAAAGAATAACCAATTTTATAATAAGAAATATCTTTTGATTCAAAAAACATAAAATGAAATTATATATAACATTATTTCGGGCGTTTTGTTGAGAAAATTCAACTGTTTTGTAAACTTGAGAATTTTGAAACTGTTCCAAGACAAAATAATTGTTCAATAATATTCATTAGCAAAATATTCAGAACATAGTCATACATTCTGTGTGTAATGTTCAAAAGAATGTCTTTTAGTTGTTTCTGATAATGTCAAATATATATATTTTTAATATAATTACATCATAAATTATATAAAAAGGAGATTTTTGTTAAACAGCCCATGTTTAGAATCTTCCAGATCAAAGAAAACTGCTTCAAATTTATATATTGCTCTCCAAGTATAAGCGACAGTGATTCAGAACAAAGTGAACCGTTTTATGAAAAAGATTTTTTTCTTGTAAAAGCTTCTTGTCTTGTAAAAGATGCTGCTAATCTGTCGGATATTGGATATCTACCATGGGATGATATTGGTAAAGAAAAAGCAGGATTGTCCAATTTGAAGATTCTACAATTGAAACATGATTTTCCTTGTAGTGAATATAATTCTACAAAAACACCAGAAAAAGCTTTCTTCTTAATACCTTTATTCAGAATATATGGTGTTCGTATAGAGGACCTAGAGGAACTTCGTCAAAATACTTCGTTTCGTGAATTATATTGGTCTCTCGACTCTAACGAAAAACCGATATATTCATTCAGCGCGTTTGGAGAGCCTGGCCCTATTAAATCTATCAAATTAAACGGAACGGAAGTCTATACGGAAGGGAGTGGGTTACACAAAGGACGCTCAGCTTTTTTTTTACTCAACACAGAAAGGGATTACTGTAAGAATATTTTGTATATTGGAGCATTCATTGGCGGATCTGGTGATAACTGCGAAAGTGCTTTAGATTCTTTTTATAAAAAATACTTATTGAATGAGAAAAAAGAAGTAGATGACGGAGACACAAAAATAGAGATTTCTGTAGATATCAGACAAATATTGCATGGATTGGTAGTTCCAATAAACGATGGAAAAAAGGATTTTTGCACACTACGCCTTTGTGAATTTCATTACCTTTCTAATAATTACATACTTACAGTTGAATTAACTGAAAGGCGCGAAGGGGATAATGTTTTATTTGAAGTGGTTAAACGCATCGGTTGTAATTTTTTAGAAAAAAACAAACCGCTATCGTCTGTAGCAAATTGGGAGACCAGATAAGTTTCGACTAAACAGATATACGACTATTGAACGAGACAACTAAAAATTAGATAGACAGGCATAAATAAAACATCAAGTTATATTAAATCGGTATGCATAAAAATATCTTTATTATGATATAATGTCTATATTTTGATCTTTAATATTTATATTTTCAAAGGTTGTGTTGCTGATCAATTAATTAAAAATTTCCTAATTTTTTTTTTGTTTCCCACTTAATTTTATTTTATTTCTGATTAATTTGAAAAATAAACAGAAATAATATACATCTAATTGAAAACAACTTTTAGCAACTTTGTATTTTTATTGTTATATAGGGTTTTCCTTTAATTTCGGCCTATGATTTTCAATTTGGGTTTTTGAAACTTCAATTTCGGCTTATGCGTTTCATTTTTGTTTTCTGAAACTTCTATTTCGTTTTGAAACTTTTATTTCAGTTTTTAAAACTTCTATTTCGGTTTTTGATTTTTTTATTGAAAATTAATTATACTCGTTAATAGATCTTCGGAAAAACGCTGTGTAAATTTAAAATCAACAAAAAAAAATAAATTAAGATAACTTTTAATTGCTCAAATGGAAGCTATTCCAATTTTTTATATAATTTATCACGCATACTCACTCCGATAGTATCTATCACAACTTTCCCCGGAAATATTATTAAAACCAAAATTCATCGATTTTAACACTTGCATCTTTTTACGTAATTTTTTCATTATGAAAAAAAACATTTCAATAAGGTTCAAAGACAGAAAAAAAGCTGGAAGAAACAAAAAACGATGACTTATATTCTTTAATTTCAGTTTAAATTACATCGCTTTTGTGAAACCCACATAATCCATTGTTATGATACAGCTATCTAAGCCTTCCGGATTTAAAATGTATAAAGCTCTTGTAGATATTTCAAAAATTACTTGTTTTATAAGCATTTCTATTTGTACTTTTAAAGGAAAACAGCAGAAAAAAATTACACAACACACCGAAATGTTTTAGATTTAATTGTCGTAACCGATGACAAGAGGGTCTGACCAATAAGAGAACGCTCGTGTTTTACCCTCATGCTTACATTAAATCTGACATCATCAAAGAATAAAATTTTATCCGAGGGATGTTTTTTTCTCTATATGTAAAAATTCCCTTGCTTAAATAAATCTACTATTAATTACATCAACCTCGTTTTGACGAACTGGTACTGGTTTTAGTATTTTTTGAGAATAGTGTAGATCTATTAAACAATTAAATAAAGTATTGTACTAACAATTACACCTTTAACTGTTAATACCCAATTACATATTTCCCCGACCGACGGTGTGGAATCTGCGTTCACTTCTTGTTTTATGAATTCTTTTATTTCAACAAATATTCTATGGCGTGTTCGGTCTCTTTTTTTTTCATCTAAACTACCAGTTTTTTGAAATATAAAGTTTATTTCATTTATTGTGTTTTTTAGGTAGCTTTTTATATTCAACTATAGTCTTCCTCGATGTTCCGGTTTAAAAAGAAATGTACTTCTTTTCCTAGTTGCAACGTCTATTTTATTATAGCGTGTTTGTCGCGTTTGGCTGTCTACCACAGAATTGGTATTATCTGTTGTTGTTTCGTCATTTGTCTATTCGGGAGTATTATAGTTTGTAGATGGGTTGGCTTGAATAGAGTCATCGGCCATGCTAGAAGCTTTAAATTATTTTCATTAATTTTTAATAAAAAAACCAAAGATCGAAATTAGACTTTTAAAAAACGAAATTGAAGTTTAAAAGATCGAAATTGATAGAAAAACCCAGTAACACCTCTGATGAAGTCACATTTATAATAACCTGTAAAATAAGTATTTGCAGTCAATTGTAAAAGCCATGGCCACTGTTAGTTAGTGATGATCACTTGAGCAGTAGGTTTGTTTTTTCAACAAATATTACACGCCACAGACCCCCCCCTTTCCTCTCTTTGAATAATTAACTATAATAAATAAATAAAAAAAAGAATCTCTACAGAATCGATCATCCTCATATAGATTAGTACTATATAAATGACAATCTCGGATACGTGGCTATAATGTTAGTATATATATATTCTACTAATAAAATAACAAAAAAACGAAACACATAAAATGAAATAAATTGAAATGAAACGTGGCGCTACGAAGCGCTACGAAACAGGCGAGACGAACGACGACGAAACGAAACAAAACGAACGCAACCAAAAAAATGTTTATTAGTTAAATTATTTTAAAAATACTTTAATAAAATTATGATAGAAGGGGGCCTAAGGCAAGAGTATGTTTGACGTGTGAAAATAATTAACAGTTCCAATAAGTTTTTCTGGCAATTAGTTATTTGGGGAAATTTCGTATATGTTGTTTTTTGAAAAAATTGAATATATTAAAAAACTTATTAAAATTCAAAATTTTTTATTTGATCTTTAAATTCTTTAGATAATCTGAAACATTTTTTTCACTTTATATTGTTAATTTTTTGATTATTAAAAACAAGATTTTTTTTAGTTTAGGCTTTTTTTAAGGAATATTCAAAATATAGTCCCCAAAAGTTTTTTTTCTATACATTGACCTCAACCGTTTTTCTTTTAAATTATTGACTTCGAAAGTTTTATTAAAAGTATAGACCATATTGGTTTTTATTCAAAACATAGAACCCAAAGTTTTTTAAAATACAAAATATAATTAAACTTTCTTTAAAAAAAAAACATAAAAATTAATTTAACTTAAAACATAAAAAACATATATAATTAACTTGATTTAAAAGATTTTTTTAAATAAGACACAAAAGAAAACAGTTGTTAAAACTTTTTAGTTGTACAGTTTGGTAGACGAGTCCGAAATATAATTTAAGACAGAATGAATCAAAATCATTCAATTATTGAACAAAAAGATATAGAGATAAAAATATTTAAAGAGTTTACATAGTTGATAGATTTCTTATAAAAAACAGCAGAATATTTCCAATTAAAATTGCTTATAGAAGGCTTTAGAAAAAAAAAAACGCTACAACTTTCAAAAAAATAAAAGAAAGTAAAAACAGGACGTGAATGATCAGAACAATTGAACTAGGTTTATGAAAGAAATGATGTTAGTATCATTACACGAATTTGTCAACCAATTTTCAAAATCGTCTGAATTAAAAAGATTCACTATATAATTAAATATAGAAACAAACGACATATAAAACTTGCTTGTAGTGAATTGGAGAGTGAATTCTGTGTAAATGCTGAGTTTAAAGTCCTGGGGAACTTATATATGATTACAACCACAGCTCCTCTTCATATATGTCGGGGAATAAACCAACAAAATCACCTAGTTAGTAGACTGAGGCCCCAATAGAAAACAAACCATATCGACGAAAAACGAAAAAGACTTAATTTCATATGCTAGACAAAAAGCTGGTATTGATATAAAATATTCAACAGCGAATCAAGCCATCTACCAAAAAAAGTCAACAAAGAGTTGATTTAAAAATACTTTTATACTTACATTTAGTCTTTAATTCCAACCATATACCAAGAATCGACTCACACTGAATTAGAAACCGTTAGAGAAAAATTTAAAACATTTTTTTATGTGTTGGAGAGACACAAAACATTTTTTTCAATGAATAGAAAAATAATAACAATTGGTGAAACGTTTTTTGACTGTTGAAAGCAAAAGTGGTTTGTCAATTGTTGTTGCCCAGGTTAGCCGCTACTAAATTATATTATTTACACTCGCTAATGTTGAATCTAAAAACACAGAAACCAAGAGTTTCTTTTTAAGACGTCTCATTTGACATTTTAATATCAACAATTCAGAAACAATATTAATGAATAGCAGAGTACTTGGTCTTTTGTCAGCGATTATAGAACTCGCACCCCATGTTAAAAAGAGACAGTGTGCATGGCACTTAGTTATAAACTTTAGAAGACGATAGCGTGATTATATATGTTTTATAAATTTATGTAAAGCCGTATATATGTATGATGAAGGTATTTTTTATATAATAATAGTCGAATTGAATATATAGAAATCTGTTTTTCACGATATGTGTTTATTATTTGACGTGACAGGCTGTGATATTTAAAGTGTCTACTCCTGAAGTACGGGATGAATACATTCAATGCTGTTGAGTCTATGAACTTTGAGCTTAAAAAATAAGACCACAAGGACATAACAAATTTAATAATTTTACTAAAAAACACGGCATGTTTGTTTTTAATAAAGGAATACAAAAACAATAAACATCTTATGCATTCTCTATATAAACAACAAGTTTATAATCAAATAATAAACAAAGAAGAAAATCATAAGTCAAACAAACGAACAATACGATAATCTTCGTTAATCAACAGTACATAGTCGAAAGCAATAGATTACTCGTTTTTTGTAAACGCAGATTTGAGTTCAGTATTCTCTGTATATATCCTTTTTTAGCTGTTATGTTTCTGCACTCAGTCCCTTTATTATACATAAAACTTTTTTTTTTTTAGAACCAACACTTAAATAAATTGGTTTCTTCAATGTATTATTTGATGTTCAGCCACAGATTAAAAAGCGACACGGTATTATAACCGGAAATAAACTGTAATCGAGAAAGACCTGGAATCGCGCGAATTAGATCATCGACCCAAAAATAAACTTAGTTTCATGCATTTACTGTATATTATTAAACAAATATTAATTAAATATTTCAGCTCTATATTTCGTTATTCTAATAATAGAAAGATTATGTTTTATTCAGCTTTAGATTTTATTTCGAACTCGTCTGCCTAACTGTTTAATTAGAAGGTTTTAGTCAATTATATTCTTTAGAGTCTTCTTTGATTATTCTTTTTTTTTGTAGTTATTTATAGTGTTTTTTTTTGATTTAACGATTTTTATGTTTTTTCTTTTATAAAAATTTAATTATATTTTCTATATTAAAAATAATTTCTGGGCTATATTTGAATAAAAACTTTTGGAGTCTAAAATGAAAATAAAAAACTCTTGAGGTCTATATTTTGAATAAAAACCTTTAGAATCTAAATTCAAAATAAAAAGCTCTTGGGGTCTATATTTTAAATAAAAACTTTTGAAGTCTAAATTTTGAATATTCTTTAAAAAAAGATCTGTAGTTTCAATTTTTTTAAAAACATTTTTTAGAAGTGTTAGAACAACACATCTTTTTTTATTATCACAATATATTTTGGAAATATGATTAAAAAAACCTTTGATATTTTGAATTCTGTTAAAAAGATAAAAGTTTATATATTGAGAAACTATAACAACTTGGGTCTAAAAGACTCTTTCTATATAAAGATACAGTTGAAAATGAGATACACGTTTTTAAATAAACAGCTTTCCCGAATTTAATATTTTATTCTATTCGTATTATTTTTTAATTACTTCATACTAAAATCATATAATGTAAGGTGTAAAATGTTTAAAAAAAAAAGTTGATTCAAGAGCTGATGTTAATTCAACAACAATAAATTTTTTGAATTTTAAAAAGTTGATGTTTAGTTTTTATATAGGTTTTATGGGTTCTTTTATAACTTCTAAACTTCTCAATACAACTTAAACTTGAAAAAACATTAAAGTAAAAAGTATATATATCCTAGAAACGTTTAATTTATACTAATAAAACTTATTTCAAATAGTCTCGTTAACATACTAGAAAAGCGACATTTTAATTTTCGTTTTTCAATGAGAGTTTTTATTTTTTTTTTGAATTTATATGTTAAAGCAGTCTTGCCAAATTCCGAGTTTCTAATTAATAAATCGGGTTTAGAGTTCGAAAAATAAAAAAAACGTGTTTTTTCGAGTTTGACTTCTAGTTTGTTTTTCTGTACCATTGAAAAGCTTATAATCAATATTATTGACGAGCTTTTTTCCTGTCGTTAAATGATTTGCATAATTAAATATATGAATAATTTTTTAAATAAATTTCAAAAACTCTAAAACTCGAGTGAAAGGAATATATAAGAAAAGAAAAGAAGAACAATGAAATATTATTGTTTTGTTTTTTTTTTTTGAATAATTACAGCAAATGACCAATATTGCAAACGCGCTATATTGCAAACAAAATTTATATCGAACAAAAAAATAAATAATTATGTTATATATTTGTTTTAATATGGCGAATATATAAATACCAAAAAATTAATTGTGGAGAATCTCTATTGCAACAAAGATTTTTTTGTTTTTTAATGTTAAAAATATTATATTGTTTCAAAATTTTTTTAGTTATAAAAACAAAAAAAAAATGAAAAAATACATTTTTATTAAAAAAGAAAAAACAGGGAAAGGACGTTTATTTGGAAGAAACCGTAGAAGTTTTAGAGTAGCAAAACAAGAACAAAAGATACTCACAGCGAAGTATACAGATGAGATTGAAATACATCAGTGGCAACGAACAATAATTATCAGAGAGAAAAAAAATAATGTGCTATAAAAGACCTGTCAATATCAAAAACAATCTTTGTTTAAATACAACTACTTGAAAAAAAAAACAAAATTCTCGAATCACTTTTATATATCCAATTTGTTAAAAAGAGAAAAAAAATAAATAAATTCAAAAAAAAAACTTAAAGCTTGCTACTCTAAAGATAGCGAAGAAACTTTAACGAGACAAGACTATGACTTTTGATAGTTAAACACCAATTTTTTGAAGAGATACAATCTTAAAATTTATAAATTATGTAGTGATTCGAGTTTAATGTTACATAAAGATTAAAAGCTTTTCTGAAACAATTGATGAAATTTTCAAAAAATTAGAAAAAAAGACGTTTTGATTTGTGATGAAGGGGTCTTTTACTTAGCAAAGTGCCATAACGCCAACTCTTCTATCTAAAAACAACAAGTTAGATGAAAAATTTTCAAAGAAGAGAACTATTGTATTGTTTTGTATACATTTAAAAAAAGAAAAATAAAAGCGTTAAAAATAGATAGATACTAAAAAGCAGTGAGTTTTAAAAGTAAAAAACATAAATGTTTTAGACATAAAAAATATCGATAATAAAAGTGTTTGATTTAACTCGTATTTGTTTAAAACTAGTTGGATTATTTAAATAAGAAATTTGTTTCTTAACCAAAAAAAAATTATTTCTTTTAGAAAGCGCAGCTGTTCATCTTGCTGATAGCGTATTTCGAAAGTACAATTACCATTTTCCGCCATCTTTACTTTTCCAACGCAGTCTTTAGACCGGGTAATAATTAAAATCTTCAGAAACTAGTATACAACAGAATTAAAGAATACTATTGTGTTCAGAGGCTTTTATAAATTTGAATGTATAGAAATACAAACATGATTAATTTTTTTAACATTATATGAGCATTAGATTTTAAAAATTTTACCTGGATTAAAATAACAGCTGATATTATTATCAACTGCTTAAAAAAAAACATTAACTCTTAACTTTTTTATTAGAAAAATAATAATAAATTTAATTGAAAATAGCTTTCTAAAAAAACAATAATTATATCAAAAATAATACATAAAATTAATGAAAAATTTTGTCTAAAAATCATGATTATAAAAATAAAAAGAAAAAATAAGACACGAAACAACTCAACATCTTTAAGAACTATAAACACATCAATTTTTATAATTATCAAAAAAACTATCTTTGTTTTCATAAAAATAATATATTTCAATTAAGATAAGCGAAAACCATTGATTTTTTGTAGCAGGGATTATAGGTTAAGCATATGTTTTGTGATTAACAGATAAAAGTCACACATGCTTGTAAAATATCAAGCAGACACATATGCTCGTAACATTTTTTATAGTATCTAATCGTTGTTCTATAAAAAAAAAAAAAGAAAAAACAATTAAAAATCAACTTTTATTTGAATGTTGTAAATTTATAACAACAAAAAAAAGGGTGAATTAAAAAATTTAACTGCTAGCAACTAATTGTACTAAACATGATAGCAATCAAAAAAACATAAAAACACTGCGCCAATTGTTTTTACCGTAAAAATTGACTTGCGAACTGATAGTTATATTAAAATTAAAAAGAAATATCAAAACAGATTATCATTGATAAATAAACTCGTTTAACCAAGCAAAAATAATCAATTCTAATTGAAAAAAGGTTTATAAAAAATTACTGTGCAGTGTTGTTTTTGTAGTATATCTATATCGTTAACACATCTTTTTTTTAAGACGGTGAGTTTTGGGCTAAGTTAGAGCTATGTGTTTAAAAATTAAAGTAACGGGGCCGAAAGAATTTGTTTTTGGCAAAAACGAAAAAAAACCTGTTTTTAAGATATTAAAAATTTTATATGAATATAGCGCAAAAACCATAATAAAAAATAAAAACACAATATAACGTTGTTTTGAGAAATTTGAACAATGTTTTTTCGTTGATTAATAGAGTAATAAGCTTTCGAAAAACTATTTAGATTAGAAATATGGGGTGTCTGGTGAAATGTGCTAAACAGTTATCATGCAAAATAAAAACCATAAAGACTAGATTAGCAGACCGTGTGGTGTGTTGATGAAATTTTAAAAAGAACGAAACGAATTTCTGAAAAACTTGCGTCAGACTAAGGTGTGATAAAACTCTACAAAATCAAAACCAGACACAAAGAGTTTGACATATAGTATATAACAGAATGATGAAAAGGCTATTTTAATATTGAAAAAATAAAGTTTTTTACACGAGAAAAATAAACATCCAAAAAACTTCGTAGAGTTGAGAGACAAAACAATACTTAAACACTGATAGGTATCCAATAAGATAACTTTAATAACATGTTAAGTAAAGAAAGAAAAACGACATTAAACTTAAATTATACAAAAAAAAGAAAATTTTTTAGAAACAGAAAAAACATTTTATAGTTTATAGTCTGGGAATTGTCTTTAACTTTATCTAAAAAGTATAATTAAAAATATTTTAATTTTAATATATACCCCTAAGTCAATTTATGCGTGTTTACTAAACATCTATTTTTTTATCTGGGTTAAAACCTCCCGCTTATGAAATATCAAAGATATAATAATTATTATTCTGTATCTCATATATTTACAAGTCTACTGACAAATTAAGCAAAAGTCTTGGTTTTTTAGTTTTTCTGTTTTTGTCACATAAATAACATTTTAATCTGTTTTTTGTTGTGGTTTTTTCGTAAAACTTTGCAACATGCTCCCTCCTCAGTTTTACACACTTCTATATATGTCTTGGGTCGTTTGCGGTTTTGCGTCGAGTGAAAATGGCATTCTGATAAGTATTTAACGCGCCAGCCTTATTAAGCTGCTAACAATGTCATTTTCGGAAAACGTGAGTTTAGTGTACCCGTGCCCGCTCGTATCTCAACGATATCGATTACATAACCAACTGATTAAATTAAGTTAAAAGCGATTCGAATCTCGTTTCCTTTTTTTTTAAATGTTTGTATATTCCAATGGTGTTGCAATCGGATGTATTTAAGATAAAAATAGAATGTTTGAATATCCAGCGATGCTCTTTCTATTACAACCGTAATAAATTATATCTTAATTTAATAAAACAACCCCACCTATGTTTGAATTATAATCATAATGAAGTTACAATATCAACTTTTTTTACTACTTCAAAACCAACTCTCTGCAATGAGTTAACTTTAGCATAAACGAAATCTTAAATGAAAACAAAACTAATCGCAGATAATATAATTATAAAGTTTTTATCTTTCAAGTAGATTAAACCGATCTTTCAGTTGTTTGAAAATGCCTCTTAGTTTTTATTTAGCATTTTCGAAGCAATTTTTATAAGCTCAAAGATATTCTTTTTCTGTTTATCTGGCAGATTATGCTTTATATATCTTTTTGACAGCACGCATTGTGACGTTATTTATAGTAGTATAAAAACTGTCTAGATAATTTTGATGATTCTCTTTTTTTCTGGCCGCATAAGAATACCGACAACGTTATCCACAAAGTTAGATTATTCAGTGTATAGTTTTAACTTAAAACAGTAATCGGTGTACGATTAATATAGGCAAACAATCTGATTTACAGGTTGTTTGGTATGGTTTTGTTATACACTAAAGCTTCAAAATATTCTTTATCCGCCCTCGTAGACACGTATTAAATAAGATATTTGCTTTTGAGATGCGCAGAATAATAGATTGTTGATAGAAGACACAAGACGTGCAGGTTTCTTCTAATATTGTTGTTAGATACTAAATATTTATTAGAAATGTATATGGTAATACGAAGAGATTTGCGAAGATAAGCGAATCGAACATAGGTCATTTTTTTCATATTTTTTTTTCTCTCCATACCCACGATTTAATCGCTTTCTTTAACCCAGTAAACTTTAAAATTTATAAGTGAATCAGCTCCCATATAATATAAGAGTTCGATAAAAGCAGTGTGTTTTTTTTGATATATATTTGAAGGCCTTGTTTTTGATTCTTTCGTCTTATCACTTTTGTTAGTTTGACTATATATATCTTCTATGAAAGTCTTTCAAAAAAAAATAATTAGGAATTTTATATACTACCGACAGTTTAAATATGAGTAAGATGTTATCTATCAACATCTATAACAAGGTTTAATGGAACGTGGCTGAGCCATGTGGTTTTTTATAGAACAGAGATCCGTTTGTTTTAAGTAGTGTTTTTTGCAATTTGTTTTCATAAAGGTCAATAACGAAAACTAAAATTAGCGCATTTACAAAAACAATTAACGGGTTGTAAACGCTGGATATTCGTTAAAAGAATCATAATTTTGATTGTTATTGCTGGTCATGTATTAAATATTTATTTTTTTATTTTCTACTTAATTTTTATATTTATTTATTCGTATGTCGCTCTTCTAGATATGTTTAATGAAAACAAAAAGTGTTTTTTCAAGTATAAATATCAAAATGATTTTTTGCGAACTTAGTTTTGTGTATAGATATTATGTCTCATAAATGATATATAATAAAAAATAGTTAAAAAAATATGTTTCGTATATAGAGATTATAAAAAATAATTAAAAAAATACAGCCTATATATGGGACATGCTAAAAATCAGTAAAAAAAAATATGATCTTTATATGGGACATAATAAAAAATAGTGAAAAAACGATTCCATTATAACCATAATAAAAAATAATGAAAAAAATTATAAACCATATTTGGCCGTAATGAAAAAAATAAGAAAAACTAATGAGTCTTATAGTTTTATGTTCAAGTATTATCATGACATAGGGTTTATGTAACGAGAATAAAAACAAACTCAAAATTGATACGATATATTGAATTAGTTTAAAGCAAAAAAAATAACAATATCTTTTAAAAATATATAAAAACAATGTGGAATAAATACAAAATATAATATTCTAATCATGAGCAGAGTGTTTAAATTACAAAACCGGTAAATTCTAAAATCTTGAGCCTTTTGTTTGTTTTATTACAAATACTTTAAAAAACAGAATCTGTTTTTAGTGACACATTGTTCTCAAAGTTGAGTTAAATTATTAATATAATAAAATTGGTTAAAAACAAAAAAAACACAAACAAGATTATTCATCTAAAAAAAAGCTGTTTTAATCTTTTTTTTGTTCAAATTTTTTTTAATTGCGAACACCGTGAATTTTTTGCTTTTCTTGTTTGAAAAATCGGACATTTACTCAATATAACTTTTACAAAACAACGACTTTTCAGCTTATATTCAGACCTTATTGATTTACGTTTTGTGGAATATATCGATCGCGAAAGATGTTTTCAAAAGCCGTAGATGTTGATCAAATACACCTAATCCTTTTTATGTAATATAATATTTACCGAATGTTAGCAAGAATAGAGTATGTATTAATTCGCTTAGAAAGGCTTTTGTTTCTCAGTTCCTGATATAATTCGTTTTTTTTCTGACTGTATTTTGTGTTTTTTTTCAATTCTACAAGTAAGACTTAATGGATATCAAGATTATTTTATTTAAGGCAAAGGCTCGCTGTTTTTTAACATTCAGTCTATTAGTAACAACGCAATATCTTAGATTATTTATTTATACACATTAGAAATTACTTCACATATATATCCATGAAAATTTTTTTTGCGTTTCCTATATTAACCAACGTTCTTCTGTATATTTACTTATAATATAAAAACGCGATTCAAACAGAAAGTAACACGTAAAAACGACCTTAAAAACATATCAAATATTAGAGGCGAACACTTTAATATTTTTACAATATTAAAAAACGCCCCATTCCAGTGTAATTTTAAAATCCGGTTATGAAAAACTGAACGTTAAAAAGTCAAACATGTTTTAAACTCTTAAAAAAACGGTCTTAATTGTCATGCCATAAAAAAACGAACTTAGAAAACCACATGTAAAAAACGGACTTGATTAAAAGAGCATAAAATTTAGAACTCTAAAACGAATCTAAAAAAACATGTTTAAAATGAACCTGAAAACTCAATATTAAAAAGCAGAACCTGCAAAACAAAACATTAGAAATCAAACCTGAGAAACCACACAAGTAAAACTGAACTTAGAAATCTACTTCTAAAAAACTACAACTGAAAAAAACGATCTTAATATTTAAACATTTTCATAATATAATGTCATTAAAATCTTAATTAAGAAAAAAAAATTATAAGTTAATTAGACAAAAAACATTTAAGTAAAACCCGGTTTGAAAAAAAACCAAGCGCAATCTCAATAACAAACAACAATCAAGCACTCTTAGTTTGTTACTGGTCCGCGATGAATCGAAATACATTGCGACAGAACACTTTTAGTCACTTTTTCATATTTTTTCTATCACATTAAACTCCATAAATCGAGCGTTTTGATTTAATCCATAATACAAAAACGACACGAATACGCGTGTTTATGTTATTTTTAAAATAAAATAAAAATTTATCAAATAATGTTTTAAATTTTTTACTTAAATATTTTCGTTTAATGAAATTTTAGTAAATGTCGTACAATAAAGACTATAGTGTAGGTTGTTTAATAAAAAAATAGTCAAAATTTTTTAATGAAAGAATAAAAAGGGAGAATACAGGCAACTTGCTTGAGTGTTTGTATATACAAAAACATATGTTTAAAACAAACCGTTCTTCTCTGTATTTCATATATTTTACTCTCGTTACAATCAACTCTTTTTCTACTCTAAAACATTTTTTTTAACTATAAAAATAATATTGGTGTTCTAAAATAAACTCTGGTAGATTAAAGAAAAGATTGATTCTTCAAAAAAACCATTTACTTCTCTTGTTTTTATTTTTTTTTAAAAATATTGTTATTATTTCAATTAATTATATTGCTATTATTTCAATAAAAGATATCGTGTGGGAAAGAGTTTCATATACATTTGAAATGCTGTTATTATTTAGAAACTTATTTTTATTATTAAATTATTAATTTTTAATAAAAACACTTTTGTTTGATGCGAAAATGATTTTTTTGAAAAGAAATTTGTTTAATTACATGAAATTTTATATTTTAATTATTGAAATTTGTTATTTTATTTGTTGTAAATTTTTATTTTTTTTTTTCAGTTTTTTTGCCAAAAGTGTCAAATAGTTAATACAAACCAAATCAAATACACTTTTTATTTTTTTGAAAAAAAAGTATAATGCACTAAAAAAAATTTCTCTATATCGCTCACTATTATTTTATTAAAAAGCACTTATTTAATTCAACAAAGTAAAAAAATTTCAAGCAAAAGAAAGAGAAAACATTCTGACATTTCTTTTAAAAGTACAAAATATATTTGTTTATTGCCCATATTGTATCGCAGAAGCTTCAAAAGTGAAGTATGGGGTAAGCTGAAAGGTTTTTTCATTTAATATGTTATTTAATAAATATGCATTGTTTTTTTTTATTGATTTTAATATTTACATATATATACCAAATACTCACATAATTCCTATTTTACAAAAATTTTTTGAAGTTTTACATTATAAACAGCTTAATTATAAAAAAAATTTGATAATTGAAACATAGTCATAGTTAATATATTCAACTATCGATAAATTAGAATAAAAGAAAAAGAGAACTATATAGCGCAGAAGTAGACTGTAACAAAAAACCATACTATCAAACTTTTTTATATCAACGTTTTACATAAAGACTCGTGTTTGTGTTGTGTTTTTGTTAAAGAAACGAGACACTATAGTTCTGTAGTTTTTTTTGTTTATTTAGAAAAATCCGATAATATAACACTGAGAAAGTTTTCTTAGATCTTTTTCTATCCGTTACTTGTTATAGAATCTGTGTCTTAAAACAAAAACACGATTTCATATGTCGGCTAAAAAAGGGTCTTGGGTTTTGGGTTAAGAGTGTTTCTTTTGTTATCAAAAGCGAAAATCTTATGTCAATTATAGTATACATATTGCACGAAATAAGAAAAGCATGTCCACTAACAAGTCTTATATTAAAAAAGGCATGTCCACCATGCTGATAATACAGTATATCAAAAAGAAAATACATCTTTTTTTCGACTTATAGCTCCAAAAAAATCTTTGAAAAAAAAACTTGTATATAGATACATTGCTAAATCAACCTGGAATTATATTGTTTGTTTTGAAATTTTTTTATTATTTGTATTCGATATTTAAGTTATGTAACTAAAAAAAAGTGAAAAAAAAGCTTTAGACACTTTATAAAGTTTATTGAAACAAGCTCTAATAAAAATACTCTATATTTTATTATTAACAATAACATGGCTGCGAGCTCCTTGAATAAAAATCACAGAATGATATAACTTCACAGGCGTGATAAAACAATCAAAAAAATTTTTCCAGTTTTTTGGTATTCTTAGTCAATTGTCGCTTGATTTTTTGTAAACCAAAAGACCTTTGTTTTTTTATGAAGATAAATAAGTTCTGGTGTCTAACTAATCTTTCTTATGTGAAAAAAGCACTGATTCAAAAAAAAGTTAAAAAAAACTCTAAAAACGGTAGTTCAAAATTGACCGCAGACCTATAAAGAAAATAACTTTAAGTGCTGTGTGTATTGTACAAAAAGTTGTTTTATAGTGTGATTACAACATATTCTTTTTGCTCTAAAACCTTTTTATCAAAAAAAACATCAAAAATGTTTCCTGGTACAGAAGTGGTCGTATTTACCTTATATCTATTGGGATGATGTTATGTTTAGCAGTCAAAAAAATTAAACTCTTTACATCAAGAGAAAAAAGTTATATATGACAGGAACGAAGAGTGGGTTTCAATTTAAAATATATAATATCAACTGTAAAGTTTGGGAATAAAAATATTATAGTTTAGAATGTTTTCATCATATGAATGGAAAATTCGGTTATTATCGAAAAAAAAGTTTGTTTTGCATTTACCCTTTTTTGGGAACAATATGCCCACTCTACGAATTCAATGAACTAAACGAATTTGTTTTTCAACAAGATAACGATCCGAAACACAAACCTGTGCACATTTTTGCAAATTATGAACTTAGTAAAGAAATCGTTTATTTCCTAGACAAACAATCAAGTCCTCGGGTTTAAAACCAAACGAGTTGTGTGGGGTTGCATAATCTAAAAATTGAGCGGATTGTGTATAATAACAAAGCGTAGCCGGAAGACAAAATAACAGCGATTTGGTTTTTATTCCTACAAGAAGTGCTCAGAAACATAATTAAGTCGATAAGAAGTAGAATTTTGCTGTTTTTAGATCTTCTGAAGTGCACATCAATTATTAAGCTTAGCTTCGGATTTTTTTTGATCTTTTTTTAAGATAAAGTTAAAAAAATCGCTTTATAACAACTAAAGAATGAATTTACAAGTGATTGGTTGTGGTTTTTTCTGACTAAAACTAAAGCGAAATATTTATTTTTTGAGGTCCCGGGTTTATAATAATCATAAAATATAACTGTTCAAAACTTATTCTGACATTTTTGTATTAAAAAACAAAAAAAGAACGTCCGGTATACTGTCAATGAATATGTGAAAGAATTGTGTTTTTCTAGATTTGATCTTTGAGATAAAATGTTTAGATTGTTTTTTAATATGAAAAAATCAGGCGGTTTTTAGAATTACAGAAAAATCTCTAAGAAACGATGCTAGAAAAATATATTTGTGCATCAACGCAGCTGAGTAAAATATTCTATCCAATTTGAAAAGAAAATTGTTTATATTACAATAAATAAACTAAGAATAGATAGAAAAAAAAAGATTTTATGTTTGTTGCAACCCAATTTAGAAACTTCTAATCAAATTTAGCAAAATCAAAACTAATTTATAAAGAAAACAAATTAATACAAAATTTTCGGTTGCTTGTCATAGCTTAGTTCGTCATAAAACTTTTATTTATAATTTCATTTTTTGAAACATCCTGGTTCATATATAGTGTAAAATTACAAAGCTATGAATAAAGCTAAAAAATAAAAAGTTTTTACACAGGATCAAAATTTTGATAAATTTTATTTTACAATAAAAACACAATATTTTTTTGCGAGTTTTAAAAAAATCTTCTTTTTGTGGGTTTTTTAGTCTCGTTTTTCGTAGTACTTAAAAACAAATATTTTTTAACTTTCGAAAAGAAAACTCCACATCTCTTTTCTGACATGAAAAAATCAATTTTTGTATAAACTTTAAAATCTGGTTTTTTTTGTTTCGGGGAAAAAATGATATTTTTTGGGCGTAAATAAAAATTTAGCTTTCTCGTGCCCATAAAAATTATTGTTTCTTCTGGTTAAAATATAATTTGATCGTTTGGCATATATAAATCGGGCGATGTGAAAGTCTTATTAAAAACAAAAAACTCTATAGAATACTGTTTTTTAAATAAAGACAAACGAGAACATAGAGCGAAAAGCTTAAAAAAAAAGTTCTGTGTTTTTAAAAAAATTATACCACTTACGTATTATTTAATGTTTTTGTTGATATTTTTACCCCTAAGTTTTATTATGATTTTTAAGTTATGCCCAAAAGTCGCATTGTTTGAGTGTGTTATGTTTTGTTATTTGGGTCTAGGGTGTTTTTCAAGTGTTTATTTTTTTCGAAAAAATATTCTATTTTTCGAAATAAAGATAGATTTTACAGCATTCACTCATTAGCAAAGTGTCTAGTTTGACGTGTTTGTCTAGGTTTTTGTCGAAAGTTATTTATCTCTGTCGACGTTGTGATTTACGAAAAACATTTTCGTTTTTTTTTTTAAAAACACATCAACACAATACAGACCTTTTACACCTTTTTCTTTTCGACTCACCCACCCTGTGAAGCTGTTTCATGCACTGCAACGATCTTTCTGAAATTTTTAATCTTAACAGTTTTTCGAAGTTTTATTTCTCTTCTAATCATCAAAAAAGCAAGGTTTAAAACTCTCAATCAACAATATATTATTAGATTTATATGCTTTATTATTATTGTTGTTGACTTCATTCATACATTATCACAATTATTTTAAAAACTGAAATTTTATTTTTGTTAAAAAGAAACACTTCGGACGATTGTTTATATTTTTTACACTAATATTTTCAACTACCCGAATTCAGTCATCTTCACAATGTTGATGAGGTCAGGGTGATTGATTTTTTTCAAAAAAACGACACGAACTATCGCGCTCCAATAACCACTTATTCATACCGAATTTTATTCTTTGCGTAGGAACCGAACTTACCCAGCAATTACATTTTGTTTTCCATGTTTTTTTATATTGTCTTCCTTCACCCAACTCGAATAAAATCGTTATTTTCAAGATCAGGCAAAAACGATTTTTTCACGTTCAACAGAAAAGAAGATATTTAGCAGACACAGAAAAAATTATTGTGTTTTTTTACATAAAATAAATTTAAAATTTTTGAACTGTGAAATAAAATTTTTAATTATACATGTTTTTTTGATTGATTTTAAATGTTTTTATAAAAAGATTTAAAAAAATTTGAAAATTGAAAATATAAATCAGGGTTTTATTGCGAGAATTAGAAATATTCTATCTCAATATTTACCAATCTAAAAAACCAGGTCTTTTAAATTTCTGTTTGAACGAAATAAAACGCAACACAATTTTTTAACGCATTAAACAAAAAACATAATGGAGTAAGGTAGATGGGTTCTGTTTTTGGCAAATAAGTTGAAGCTTTATACATTTAGTTATAAAAAATGACAGCTTTAAAAAAAAAGCTTTGCTTTTTACAAGTGATAAAACATTAAAAAAAGCTAATGGGTATTTTCGGAGAAAACATAAAAATATTGGTTAAAATAAATAATCTTAATAAACATATTTATGCAAGATTTTTTTATCGAAATATAGTTTATAGCGTTCTCAAACTCTTAGTGATCAACAGTTTTTAAACTAACAGCTGTTTTGTTAAAAACAATAGTTAAAGAACAATTTTCGGTTAATATTAGAAAAAAGTTGACTCATATTTTTAGAAACACTGAATTTATTTTAAAAATATAAAATTTGTTCATTCTTAAAAAAGATCTGTTTTATTTTAAAGTAATCCCAAAAGAAAATATATTTCAGAAATTGACTTCAAGCTTTTCTAAAGACAAGGCGGCTGTTTTTTCCAAACACACACGAACCAAAACAAAACTGTTCACTATTAATATATACCGTTTCCAACCCAATTTTGACACTAACGATATGTTTTGAACACTTACACTTATATTCGGTCATTTTTCATTTCAATTTGGACATTTGCTATTTTAATTTAGACATTTTGCATTTCAATTTGAGCATTTTTCATTTCAAATGAACACACCGAATAATAAAGACTTGAAATCAAGATATTTACATAAACTTTGATAATAGTGAAACGAGAATAAAAAAGGGGGGTTATTAAAATCACAAATAGTCCGTTTTTGATTTTTATTTACTTTAATTACAAAAAAGTTTTCCAGATTTTTTTTTAAAATTGATAATTAATAATATAAACTCGTGATTGAAAATGAAAAAGATACTGGAGCTTCTGAAAAATATCAAATTAACCAAAACGATCGAAGAACTACCAAAAGACTTAATATATCAAAAGACGGGGGGTGTTTAGCAAAGTTTTGGAATAAGAATATTCGGCCAAATTAGCTGCAGATATTGTATTTAAGGGCCAACAGTGTAAGCAACGCGATATCGGTGTTTAAGAATCAACAAGGTTAAGACAAAAAAACTAAAGGAAGCCAGAGAAATATTAAAGTTGCTGAACACATCGCAAATCGAAATGCTGGCTGTTTTCCAAAAATTTGGAAATAACTCTTAAGGTATTTAAGAGATAAATAAAGAAACAGGAAAATGTAGTTTTGATCACATCAAATATTGATAATGATTAAATAATCTTAAAATAACATTAGAAAAACACACAGAACAAACTATAGAGTAAACAATGAGCAGACCATTAACGTGAGAAAAAAGTTTTGTTTTTTGTTATAATGTTCACAGCCTAAGTACATAACATGTTGTTTACAGAACAATCTTCTTTCAATCTACATAAATCTAGATCCCTGGGAAGATCATACAAGGATACATGTGTAAATACACAAATCCCGACATTTCGGAAAGATCTGTGACACTTATACAATGTATTTCAGAAACATGCTCTTATTTTTCAAAGTTATATCAATCAGTACTGTAACTGGAAACTTATTCTCATTATTTTTTGAAGATAAATTTACCCATTTACACAATGTTTTAAAATTAGAAAATGGTTAGTTATTACTAGATAAAGCAAAAACACACAAGGAAGTCTTCAATCGCTAAAACATGTGGACATCAAAGGTAATCTTCTAATTTTTTTTTTCATGTTCGTACATGCTTAATCTTTTTGAAAGTTGTTTTTTTCTAAATAAGTTCCACAGTGCGTCGAAGATTGGCAGAAAACACAAACAAAAATTTACAGATATGATTTATGACGTCTGAAATTTAATTACATTAGAGGATTGTCAAATATTTTTCAGACATGTTAATAGAAGCATAGGCAAAACCACTACAGAGCCGACTGATTTACTGGTGAATATTAAATAAATTTCTATGTTTCACTTTTTTTTAAAGATCTCTCCACTTTTATGCATTTTATCTTCCACAGTAAGGGAATTATGGCAGTGGCCAATTTTGAAATAAAAAGTGTCTAAATTGAATGAAAGTGTCCAAATTGAAATGAAAAATGTCTAAATTGAAATGAAAAGTGTCCAAATTGAAATGAAAAGTGTCAAATTGAAATGAAAAAAGTTCAATTTGAAATGGATATTGTCCAAATTGAAATGTAAAGTGTCCAACTTAGAGTGTAAAATGCTCAACAAGTGCGAAAATGATATTTTATTTATTTATATTTTGATAATCCTATATATAAAAAATTTTATATTTTTAAAAAACATAAATAAATTAAATAATCAATTTAAAATTTAAAAGATTTTGCTAAGTACAAAAAAATATAAATATTTCTTATATATAATAAAAACAATAAATATAATTTATATAAGAAAAAAAATAATTTTTATAAGTATAAGAAAAAAACAAAAATAAACTTTACTATATAATAGAATTAACAAAGTTTTATATTTATTTTATAGTTTGCTTTAATAACCGGTATATTTTAAAACATAAAGGTATATGGAACATAGGTATAGTTAATAAAAAAATTATTAAAAGGGCTTTTCCTGAACCTGTTTTGAAAAAACTACTTTGCTTTTTATTTATTACTTTCGTTTGAAAATGTTTTTGATTTTGATTTTCATTTGTTATTATTTGTTTATTTAAGTTGTTGGTTTGCAAGGTTTTTTCATTTTGTGATTCGATAATTTTTTGTGTTTTAACATGTTTATTTCTTGAACCCACTTGATTAACTATGTTTTTATTTAAATCAACCTTTGTATTTTCATTTACAGTAGGGAAGCTATTTTTAATTAAATCAGCCTCAGATATTTTAATTACATCAGTCTCAATATCTTCAATTAAACCAGTCTCAATATTTTCAGCCTCTTTAATTACAAAGGTATTATTGTCATAATTAGCATCTATATCTTTAATAGAACCAATATTTTTCGTAATATTTATTACATCAGAACTTAAATCTCTAATATCTATAGCATCTATATTTTTTACGTTTTCATTTATAAGCTGCTGTGTATTTGGTTCTATTATAATAGGTTCTATTATATCACTGCCACTGTTTATATCTGACTCACTAACATTATTATTATCTTCAATAGGCATATAATTTATAGTTTCCACATTTTCCACTATACTTGGCATAGTTGTTTCACACATGTTTTCTTTATTTTGATCCTCCATTATATGATAAACATTTGCAACTGTAATATGTTCTTTAAACAACTGTGTATCATAATTAATAAAAAACTGATCTGGGTCATGATGCCCTTTAAGTTCCATTATAACTCCGGGTTTATTTAAATCTAAAGGTCTTTTACAATTTAAATACATTTCAGCTTCTGGCCTAAACTTACCAACAAAATTTTTTAAATAATCAACTACATTTATATCAAAACAATAATTATTATTTAATTGAAGTTCAAATTCCATTTTATATTTAATTTGATTAGAATTAATTAAATATTTAATTATATTGTAATTATATTTTATATGTGCTTTTATATTAAGCCCGCTTTCATTAACTAATGTTTTACAATTATTTATAAATATAAATTCCTTTGTTTTTGATAATATAAAAGAGTTTGTTATATTAGTTTCATCAATTAAAATAAATTCGGAAATGAAGAAAGGAGCTGTTTTGGTTTCACTATTTTTATTTATATTAAATTTATAATTGATTTCTTTATTGTTTATTGTTTTAAATGTGTCTTCATTTATTGGTGTAAGATTAGCTATATGTTTTGGAAATAAGTTAATTGTAATTTCTAATATTATATCTTTTATTTGGCTGAATCCAGTATTACGCGATAAGTGCATGTGTATACTATGTGTTTTTGCATTTAAATAATTGTCTTGGTTTTGTGATTGACAGATAATGTTGTTGTTTAAGTGTATAATTGGATTTACAGGTGATTTGAAATATGTTAGTAACATGGTTTGAGTTTTAAATTTAAACTTTAAAAAAATTGGTTTTTTAATTACATTTTAAATATAATTTTTTTTTATTAGTTTTTATAATAAAATGTATTTATTTGTTTTTATATTATAATTTATTTATTTGATTTTATATTATAATGTCTTTATTTGATATTATATTATATTTTATTTATTTGATTTTATATTATAATTTAAATAAGTAAGTTTTATATTATAATTTGCTTAAGTAAAGACACACTATAATTTAATTATTTGATTTTATATTATAAATTAATTAGGTAAAAAAACACTATAATTTAATTAAGTAAGTTTTATATTATAATTTAATTAAGTAGAGTTTTTTATCAAAAAACGAACTACAGCCTTTATTTATTGTTTCTAAGTATATAAGACTCTATTTATATTTAGACATTATTGTTGTGTAAAGCTTAAAAGTCATATATGCAAATTTTGACTTGTTGATAGTCTTTTTTTAATGCAACTCGTTTCTTGTAATTTTTTTATTTATTTTAATATCAAAGTGTGTTTAAAACGTGTGCACATATTACTTAATAATAGAAAATATATGGATTAATATATATTATTATATGTTTTATTTAAATAAAATTTGCTTAATTAAATTATAATATAAAAGTATCTAATTAAATTATAATAAAGTTATTACAGAGTTATGCCAAATATAAAATAATTTATGCCGAAATATAAAATAAATTATGCCGAAATATAAAATAAATTATGCCGAAATATAAAATAAATTATGCCGAAATATAAAAAAAATTATGACGAAATATAAAATAATTTATGCCGAAATATAAAATAATTTATGCCGAAATATAAAATAATTTATGCTGAAATATAAAATAATTTATAAACATATAAATTATTTAATAAAAAATATAAATTATAGTAAGCAATAAACAACTATTCTCATTTCAGAATATAAATTAGAAAGATCAAAAATATAAAACT